>JAQZBX010067649.1:0-15894 GCA_029593785.1 Cabassous unicinctus
TTATCCATTCTATCAGCCTGTTTCTTTTGATTGGGGAGTTTAATCCATTCACATTCAATGATATTACTGTAAATGCACTATTTACTTCCTCCATTTTATTCTTTGGTTTTCATATGTCATCTTGTTTTTGTCTGTCTTTTCACTCTTTTGGTTATCCTTTCTGCTATTCTTTCTTCTATACTCTCCTCCAAGCCTCTCTCTCCTGTCTTTTTTTTTCAGGTTCTAAGGCTTCCTTTAATATTTCCTGCAAAGGTGGATTCTTTTTTGCAAACTCTTTTAGTTTCTGTTTGTGAATATTTTGTACTCACCTTCATATTTGAAGGACAGTTTTGCTGGATAAAGAATTCTCAGCTGGCAGTTTTTCACTTTCAGTTTCCTAATTGTATCATACCACTGTCTTCTCGCCTCCATGGTTTCTGAAGAGAAATCTGCACTAAGTCTTACTGGACATCTTTTGTACGTGATGGTTTGCTTCTCCCTTGCTGCTCTGAGAATTTTCTCTTTATCTTTGACATTTGACCTTCTGAGTAGTATGTGTCTTGGTGTAGGTCTATTTGGATTTATTCTGATTGGAGTATGGTGTGCTTCTTGGACATGTAATTTCATTTCTTTCATGAGAGTTGGGAAATTTTCGGCTATTATTTCCTCAAATACTCTTTCTGCCCCTTTTCCCTTCTCTTCTCCTTCTGGAAATCCCATAACATGTATATTGTTGTGTTTTGTGTTGTAATTCAACTCTCTGAGGTCCTGCTCAATTTTTTCCATTCTTTTCTCTCTCTTTTCTTTTCTCTCTTCAACTTTAGATGTTCTGTTTTTGGTTTCACTTATTCTTTCTTCTATCATTTCGAGTCTGCTGTTGTATGCCTCAAATGTGTTTTTGATCTCACCTATTGTGTCTTTCATTCCCATGAGCTCTGTTAATTTTCTATTCAGGATTTCAAATTCTTCTTTGTGTTCACTAAATGTCTTCTTGATGTCATTTATCTCTTTAACTATATTGCCTTTCAACTCATTAATTTGATTTTGGAAATTTGTATGCATTTCGCTGATTAGTTCTCTCAAATTCTGCATCTTTTCTGGGGCTTTGATGTGTTCCTTTTCTTGGGCCATGTCTTCTATTTTCTTAGTATGGCTTGCAATTTTTTGCTGATATCTAGGCATCTGATTAGGATGTAGTTTACTCAGATGCTCAATCTCTTTCTCTTTTGTAGGGATTTAGTGGCAGGAGGCTGTGGGTTACCACTGCTCTTTGATTTTTGGCTCGACCTGGATTGTTAGGATTGTCCTGCTGGTTGCTCAAAACTGGGCACTGGACCTAGTAATTGGTTTTAGAGTCACTTCCAAGGGCCTTGGGCAGGGAGGCTACAGAGGCCAGAAAAATTCTCTCCTACTTTTTAATTTTCTTGCGTGCACTTCCTTGGTCTGCCAGAAGATGGCGCTCTTTGGCAATGCTCAGTTTAATGCCTGGTTGGAACGTATTTGTTGCAACACAACCCGGATCAATATGATAGAGCTTCCTGTCTGGAGGCTAGGAGCCTTGTAATTCAAATTTTATCTGAGACAGTTCTCCAGCCTTCTTTGGCAGCCGCCTCCCTTTTCCCAGCTAGGAAATATTTCCACTCCCCTCTGATTCCTCAACAATCAGTCCTTGTTTGTAAAGGAGGAGATTGGGAGGATTGTATATCTTTAGCCCTTTGGAGGCTCCAAGGCAAACAGTGGCGCAGCCCCACCCGGCCTGGAAGGGCTCTGGGGACACAGCAGACCAAATCTGTGAGTCAAAAGCTGAGTCAGCCTTAGGCTGTATCCCTCTCTCTCCCCTTTCCTGGGATGGTAGATCCCTGGAGGCCCCTTTGTCTGTAGTTGCAGGCCCAGAGGATGGAGAATTCTAAAGTGTCTTTAGTGTGGGGGATGGTGCCGGCAGCAGCAGCCGCAGGTTTCAACTCATGGTTCTGTCTTCGCAATTTCCTTCCTTTGTCCCTCTCTCCTCTGGGTGGTGGTAAGCATTCACCTGCTGTCATAAAGCCTAGAAGATGTTTTTTGGGGGCTGTTTCAGCCCATCCTTTAGCTATTTTTCTGGAGGAGAACAGATTCCCATGTCTTACTAGTCCGCCATCTTCCCGGAAGTATTTTAATCCACACAGGCTTTGGAATCAAAATATCTACATTTGAATCCTGTCTCTACTACCTCTTCACTTTGTCTAGTTACTTAACACTTGGTTTCCTCAAATGTAAAGTGATGCTGATGATAATACTTGCTTTTCAGGGCTGTTATGCAATTAAGTTAGTACATGTAAAGTATTTTGAAATAGGCCTGGCACTAATAAGTGCTTGAAAATGTTAACTATTATTTTTTTCTTGGCACAGAGGTCATCTCCTTAATCCTGGTATTCTATCTCAAGAACTATCCAGTCATTCTAAATTACATTATTCTGCTTATTTCCATCAAAGCACTGTGTATTATAATCAATAGTCATCTTGTTTATTGTCTGTCTCCTCACCATCACCATCCTCTACACACACACATGCACACACACAAGCACATACACAAAAAATGATCTATAGGAGCACAGGTACTTTGTCTGCTTTAATCACTGCAGTATCCCCAGTGTCTCGAGCAGTGCCTGACACATTGTAGGTGTTTAGGAAATATTTGCTCTGCCTGTAAATGTTGTTAAATGAATGAACAATATTGTTGCAAGATAGGCAAGCCCTCAAAAGGTGACAACAATGCTGCATAGCCCTTTTTGAGTTATACCTTCTTCAATAAATTTCTTGCTTAATTTCTAAAGGCTGTTCCTATTGATCTATTTTCCAAAACAATTTGGCCTTACAGTTAGAACAAAAGAAAAACAAACAAACCAATGCACAAACAGACAATTTAATATGAATATATTAAGATAATTTAATATAATTAAAGACTGCATTTGGTTCTTAATGTGGAAAAGTGGCAGTGATGGGAAAGAAGAGCAGCATTTTGTTAGCAGTGTGCTCGACACCATACCAGGTGCTTTGTATAACTTATGCTATACAATTCTCACAACAGCCCCCTTAAGTAGATCATTATCCCTATTTTACAGCTGAAGATACTGATACAGGCAAAAGAAGTGCATTTTATAGCCATTGATCATTATAAGTAACCATACCAATGTATTATAAGATGTAAACTTCCTTTGATTTCTCTAAGAGAAATTTGTCACATGAATGCTTATATAAAGAACATTGAACAACATATTGGGTAGTGTCTTGCATTGTAGTTTTTACAGGACATTCTGAGATAATCGTCAAATGATTGCTTCTTATATATTGGTCTTTGCTAAAAAATGAGGGCAAAACAGTTATAAATAACAGATGAAGGAATTTCTAAAGGGAAATAAAACACTGTAGTCAAGGTATATAGCTTTTTGATTATATGGTTTTACATAAGAATAGAGATTGCTGAATCTAGACTAATGGAGGATTAGTTTATTTCTTAGATTGTTTCCTTCAAATATCAATCATCTTAGCATCTCACTCTTATATAAAAGTCACACACACAGTAAAACATTTGGAAATAGAGAAATTTTTGAAGAAGGAAACAATTCACCCACACTTTTACTTCCTATAAATCATGACTTTTTAACATTTTATACCTTTCTTTCCAGATGTTTTTCTGTGTAACTCCATTTCTCTTTACAAGTATATGTTTGTGTGTTTAGTCACTAAAAGAATGACAAGCAGGATTTTAATTTCTACCAGAATGGCAGACTAGATACCTGGACAATCCTCCTGTGGCAAACCAACTAAAAATAGTGAATAAAACATTTTTTAAAAAATCTTTTAAATTACATCATTGAACACACTAGTAACTTAAGGAAAATCCTTATAGGATAGGAAGGGATTGTAACTGGGAATCCAGAAAGATAAATGAGCACTGAAACTAATTTTGCCCAGGAGCCATCTGTCAAACCTTATTATTTTGAACTTCACTCTGATGGCTACTTGGGGCATGAGTGAGGCTTTCCTGGGGCAGTCCTGATTTATTCCTGTTATTCCTGCATAATTATTAATAGCTCTCTTTTTCACTCTTAAAAATATCATGGTTTGCACAATAATTTATATGGTAACCTTAGACATGGGCAGTCTGATATGAGACACTTTTCACAGAGGTGGGGTCCTAAAGGTCTATCTCTATCTCAGTAAAAGAGTAGAAGCGGAAAGGGCACAAAAGTTTCCCCAAAGCAAATACTGAAGAAGGAGACAGATAAACATCTCTAAACACATATCATTCAAAGGCCAAGGAAAAATAGAATTCCTTGCTGTTTTTTCTTGTTTCCTGAATTCTGCTGTGAAAAAAATCTTATAGAATCACAGAACCTTAGGTTTAGAAGGAACTTACCTTTGTATAATTTTCTCGAGAACTTAGAAATTAAGTGATTCAATGTAATATTTGATGTAGTGTTTCTTTAAAAATTTTCAGAAAGGGAAAGAACTGGGAAGTTTTCAAGCCAACTAAAGGGTAACCAACAGTTTCTCTAGCAGCAATAAGTTCATTTTCATAGCTAGTTAAATTGTCAACGCCAATAACTCTAACACTAATAAAACACATTTTCATGATTAAAAGCCTAACATCTATGTCTAGATCACACTAACAAAGTATGTAATAAGTAAATCTATTTGAAAGAAAAATGAGGATTATTGAAGACTATAGCATTTGCCCATTTATTGCAGAAAATGTCAATTATTTTAGGGCCATTTTGAAATATTATAAAAGCATTTTGTTATAATTTAATAACTATAATATACATGTGTGCTATTAGAGCTTAAACTTGCATGTAGATTTACTTTCATAATTTCCACCTAAGAAAAAATAAAAATAGGTATATTTCTTGTTGGGAAAAATAGTGCTCACTGGGACACAGAGACTGATAATTGCAGGCAGGGAGTTTTATTGAGAAGCTCTCCCAGCAGAGGGGGTCTGAAGAATAGACTTCAGCCCGCCCCCAGAAGGGGGAATATGAATTTATACAGTACTTTTCTAGGTGGGGAAATGATGGTTGATGGGAGGGGGTCGGGGTCCGAGTGAGGTTCAGGGACCAACAGGAAGGCTAGAGGTGAAAATTCTCCCTTGTGTGGCTAGAGGATAGTGAGCTAGGGAGTTCTGTGTCCTTGGAGTGCTGGGGGTGCTGGTGGGGCCTTGGTCTGGAAGGGGGAGGCTCTCTATCTCACTTTACTCCCATCTCCACATGGTTTCTTTGCTCAACCTTTGGGGAAGTGCCACGTTTTTAGGCACGTAGGCTATGGGCGGGGGTTTGTCTTTCCTCAGTGTATATCAGGGGGAAATGAGTTACAGCTTGTTAATTATTGCAAACCTAGTGAGGGGGAGCCTCTAATGTTGCTTTATCCTGATTTTCTTGTCTCCTGATTTTTTCATTTCATATATTTTGAAGTTTTCAGTTTCATTAAATGTCCTTCAAAAGTATTATTTGTAATCATTGTACCATATGCCATATATTTAACTTATCCCCTATTTTTATGGTATTTGGGTTTCCTAATTTCTAATTTTTATGATTAATATTGTAGTGAACAACCCTATACCTAAACCTTTGAACACATCGATTAAGCTATTTTAAGGGTGCACTGTGGACTTTGGGGCTGTATTTGATAAGATTTGACTATAGGACCCCCAAATACCCAAATCCTGCCCTGCCAATCTCTTGTCTTTCCCCTGGGGTATCTAACGGTGCCATATGCAGCGGGAACAATGGCAGTTAGGAAATCAAGATACCATTTCAGAGGCTTTCTGAGAAAACTGTGTTTGAGCCTTGGGCTCAAATGCAAAGCCTATGCAGAGCTTTTCTCCCCTAAGTCCAAATCAAAAAGTTCCTACCAGCCAGATACTCAGTCGGAGTTGCTGGGCATATCCCTAGTGTTACAGGCAAGAGGAAGTTAGGAAAGATTACCAAATGGCCAGATGACCTCCTTCCTAGACAAGCTGCCTGGAAACAGAAAGCCAGAGTTAAAGAGCCACACCTATGTAGGTAACCTTACATCACACATAAATTTAGCCCGGTCAATGTCCTTGAATACAATTATATTTCCCCCTCTTGAGGGGAAGAGGGAGGAAGAGCTAGTAATGGAGCACAGACTTCCCTGTTACAGCATAGAATCACATAAGGGCTTTCTTGCTACCTGTTGCAAGATTCCCTACCAAAGTGGTCCTACTAATTTAGGTGACCATGTGCCAGTACTAACTCTGCATCACAATCAGCATCGTATTATAACTTAAAAAATGGCAAGTTCATTGATAAAATGTGTACCATTTTGCTTTAATTTTCATTTTGATTACTGTTGAAGGTTAAGTTAATTTTCATACATTTTTTGGTCATTTTTATAACTATGTCAAATAAATTATAGATTCACAGGAAGTTACAAAGGAATATACAAGAAAGTCTTATGTATCCTTCACTCAGCCTCCCCCAGTGTTAACACATTACATAACTAGAGTACAAGATCAAAAGCAGTAAATTTACTTTGGTGTAATCCAAAGAATTTATTCAGGGTTCACCCGTTTTGCATGCACATGTTTACATGTGTAAATGGTTGTGTATGTGTGAAGTTCTATGCAATTTCATAACGTTTAGCTTTGTGTGATTTCCACCACAATCAAGATACAGAACTATAACCCCACCACAAGGTTCCCTCCTGCTAGCCCGTTTATAGCCACACCCTTACCTACTACCTCCTTCCCAAACCGCTGGCAATCACTGATCTGTTTTCTAGCTCTATACTTTTGTCATTTCAAGAATGTTATATAAATGGAATCATATAGGATGTAACATTGTGAAATATTTTTGCATTGTGTTTAGTTCTCTTGAGATCCATCCTAGTTTTTGCATATCAAAAATATGTTCCTTTTCTATGCTGAGTAATATTCTGTGGTATGCATGTACCATAGTTTGTTTAACCATATACCTCTTGAGGGGCATTTTGGTTGTTTCCAGGCATTGCCTTTAAGCTACTATGAATATTTGTATACACAGTTTTATGTAGGCATGGCTTTTCATTTCTCTGAGATAAATGCCCAAGAGTGCAATTGAGACACTGTCAAACCGGTTTCCAGAGCAGCTGTACTATTTTACATCCCCACTCACAATATATGAATGATCAACTATCTCAGCATCTCATTCAGATTTTGGTGTTGCCATTTTATTTTTTTTAAGCCAATATGATAGGTGTGTAGTGTGATCAATTTTTAAAAACTTTTAAATTGTAGCAACATATATACAACTCAAAAGTTTCCATTTGAACCACTTTTAGTTGTATTCACAATATTATGCTACCATCACCAACAGCCTTTACTGAAACTTTTTTTTATCACCTCAAACAGAAACTCTGCATGATCATTTTGTGTGTGTGAATATCCCTCCATCTCATTCCTATTTTTATATTGGAGCATGGATATGTTTTCTTTTAATTTATTAAGAGCACTTTTGATATTAAATATATTAAAACATCATTAGCTTTCTTTGAAAATGTTTTTTACCAATTTGCTATTTTCATTAAAGCTTTTTTTTGGCTTTTTTAAAAAAATTTTAGATAATCAAATTTATCTTTTCTTTGGATCTTTCTTCCACTGCTTTTATATGTAAAACGTTGTTCTCAACTGAGATATTACTTATTCATCTATGTATTTATATTTAGGTATTTTTTTACATTTGACTTTATGGTCCATGTAGAATTTATTTTGTTATGAACTTTAAAGATCTTGTCATGAGTCATTTGTTAAGCAAACAATTATCTCAAAGTTATTTGAATAGTCCCTCCTTTTCTCATTGGATTATTCTGTTTTCTTTATCACCCACTCCATTTTTATTTAGACTTGGTTCTGTTTCTGTGAAATCTACACAGTTCTATCAATCTGTCTGTCAATACTTGTGCCAGTACCATTTAGCTGGGATTTTGGCAGGAACTGGATAGCATTCAAATCAAGACTGAGTTCCTGGAGTTTAGATATTTTTTGTATTTCACTGAAAATGGGACCATATGCTTTAGAAATCAAATGTTGGCATGAAAAAGGTATTGTTTTATTATGAAAATGCAGGGGACTGACTTATGTCTTGTCATGTAGCAGGCTCTGATTTATGCTTCTTAAGAAGATCTGCCCATGGGATTGTATACCTTAAATTAGGAATCCAGGGCACTTGGCAATAATTCCCAGTTCTTCCTCAGACTCATCCCATGCACACATCTTGGACAGCCTTGGGTGTCCAGTAATTGTCCTCAAAAGATCTGTAACTCCAGTATTGACTCTATACTTTCACAGTGTTGGAACATTTGTAGAGAAGTCTTTTAAGCAAGCCATTCAAGTTAGTGTGTTATAAGTAATGGAATCTGTCTCAGGCTCTCACTATTGTACATCTGACAGGAGTTAAGGCCTATTACTAACCAATAGTTGAGGAAATAACGCACCAGAGGGTGGAAGGAAAGCCTCAGCTCCTAGTGGTAAAATAAAGTTTCAGAGACCATCTCATGGATGTGCAAGTATTTATGCAGAGCCTTTGTCATTTTCTTTCTTCTCAAGAAGACATTCTAATTGTATCACTTAGATAAGAAATCTTAGCCTGTCTGAATATTGGTTTCAGTTTCATTTCACAATTCCAAGCATACAAGTAGGGAAATTTTTGTTTGCAAATAACGTAAGACCCAACTCAAACTTGGTTAAATAACAAAGGGAATTTATCGACTCATGTAACTGAAAAGTCCAGAGATACTGTGCGCTTTGGGTGGTCTGACTCAGTGACCAAACACGGTCACCAAGAATCTGCTTTTTTCCTCTCTGTCTTCCATTGTGCTGACTTAGTCCTAGGCCATTTATCCCTCAGGTAACAGATAGTTGTGAACAACACCTTAGAATATGCTTGCTTGTTCAGGAGAAAGAGTGCAAGCATGTTATCATTCTCAGTGATAAGGTGTATGAGAAGACTAATTGGTTTAAATCATTCAGAGTCCACCTCCAGAAGTTGGGAGTGAGGTTAATCCTATGCAAATCAACTAGCTGAGAAAATTCAAGGTACTGTTAACATGAAAGAGGAAGGTTGGGAACAAACCAAAGCTGTCTGCTATACCCATTATTCAGCACTCTAAAGGCACGTTTCTAAAAAAGACTCTGAAGGATGGCTTGTATTAATATGACAGAATGTTCTAGTTGAGACTCTGAATACTCCTGGATCTCAATCAACAACAAATACATATTTATTGACTCACCACACCACATACCAAACAATTTCCTGTCATTGCACATAGCCTAGAAAGAATAAAAGGAAGTGTTTCTCATCAGAGAATACTGGGTTTATTGGGGTAAAATTAAAATAACTTATGCAAAACCCACTTTGTATAGATGGATACTTTGTCGGATAGCTTGGCGTTTAACCAGCACAAAGGCAGCTGGGCTGCTCCAACTCCCCTTTCCCCTTGAACTGCAGTTGTTTCCTGGGTGGTGCTGGTACGATGTTACTGGTTACAGTCCAAGTGTCCTCCATGTGCAGAAGCAGACTGGTGGTGGTTGAGTGTGATGGAGATAAAGGTGATGTGTCTAGAGGAAGAACCACTTCATTCTGGCATGTGTTTAGGTGGCTTGGATTTCAGATGCTTTGAAGAAGCAGCTTCTGATGTCAGTGGGCATAATGCATGAGGTGGCATGGGCTCATGGCTTCATATGCTCCTCAGCATGGCTTATAGATATGAGAGGAGGAGAGCATTGCTTTTGTTTACCTGCTTCACCAAAGCCAAAACTAATAACTTATTATACAGCAGAGGGCTGGGAGGCCTAAGGCAGAGCAAAGGGAGATAATTGCCTTATGCTGTTTTGTGAGTGATGATGGCAAGCCAAATGAGTGCCACTTGAACCTCTGCTGCTGGGGGTTCTGGTGGTATCACGTAGCAAAGAAAATCTAGCAGCAATTTGCTTTTAGGTTTTGAATCAGGATATATGGTTATTTAATGGCAAAGTCTTGAAAATCTAGAAACTCTTCAGATTTTTGTTGACTGCTTTTTTGATTTATGTCTATGACTGAGATCAGGGATTAGTGTATAACTGGGTATTTGTTTCATTTCCAGGGATGTAATTTGTGATATGTGTGTGTGTATACACACACAAATATATATGTATATACTCACACACATATATACAAATAAATAATATTTTACAGTTTGCAGGATAATTTCACACAGCATTTTAATTCCATTTGATCCTTGTGAGTTAAGCAGAATTCAATAATGTGGCCAGTTGAATTATGTACCCCAACAAACACATGTTCTTAATCCACATCCTTCTGGGTGGGAAGCCATTGTAAATAGGACTTTGGAAGATGTTATTTTTTTCTTAAGGTATAGCAAAGTGAACCAAGATAGGCCTTGATGGGGACTGCTGGAGGCCTTTTTAAAGCAAAGGCCACAGGGAAACTGGCAGTCATTGGGAACCCAGTAGAAAAAGGAGAGGACATTACCATGTGATGGGAGGCAGAAATACAAGCCAAGGAACCCCAAGGATTGCTGGAAGTCATCACTACAACACTACAGTCTTTGGGGAGAAAGCAAGCCTTGCTAATATCTAGATTTTTTTTACTTCTCCTAGCCTCAAAACTTTGAGGCAATAAATTCCTGTTGTTTAAGCCAATCCATTGTGGGCACTTCTCAAAGTAGCCTGGCAAATTAAGATAGGTAGTATTTCCATTTTATAGATGCAGAGCCTTACTTTCGGAGCAGAATGTTATTCAATGTCATCAGTGTCATAAAAGAAGCGAACAGTGAATCAGGAACTCGAGCACTGGCCACCTCATTCCAAACCCCATGCTCTTTCCACATAGACCCCTGCATCCTTGCATTTGTACCATGAGACATAGGGTGGAAGATAAAGATCAGTAGTGGCTTACCGTCTTGAGTATTTCCCAATCTGCTTTTGGAATATTCTCCAGTGGAGGTGGAGATAGTGGATGAGTAGTGGTATTATGCTATTAGGTGTGTTTCCAGAAAAGGACAACAAAGGTAAGGTAAAGAAATATGAAGTGTCTTCACTATGTGCGTTTTCTACTCTCAATAACCATTTTCTTTATATTAGATCAGGGCCACTGTCATATCTCAATTGGCTTTCCTCAACTGGTCCCTCTACCTCCAGTTTTTTTTTTTTTTTGTTTTTTTTTTAACCTGTGACTATATCCCCTATGCTGCAGCTAAAGAGATCTCCCTGAAATGAAAATTGGGTCCTGTCCACCTCTTAAAATCCTCCAGGGGTTCTGCATTATCTATGGAATGGTGCCCAAATGCCTTAGTGGAGCAACTAAATCCCATTGTGATCCTCTGCACCTACCTTCTTAGGCTTGCACTTCCTCGTGGGCACCCTATACTTCAGGCACATGTCTGTTCTGCGCGCTTCATACTTTGTGAGCTCACATGTGCTAATGATTTCCATGATGCTGCCTCTGTCAGCAATATGCTTCCCTCTTCCCTATTGTCCTTATCCCTTGGCAAGTTTGTACTCATCCTTCAGTGTTCAGATTAAGCATTACTTCTTCAGTGATACTTTTTCTGATCCCTTTCCTTGGCAGAATTAGTCCCTCTTCCTCAGCTTGTGATTCCCATCGAAGCTTTCAAATATTTTTATTTTAACACTCATCTTATTGGCTTGCCATTATTTGTTTTCTTGATGGTATCCCCAAATAATCTGTAAACTCTATGAGGTCAGATATAGTGACTGGTTATTTTTCCCTTCAAAATTCCATGCACAATTATGCCTTGTACATAATTTATTCTCAAAATGTCTGATGAGTGAATGAATGCATAAGTGAATAAATATTTACTAGATTGCCTTACTTAGGTGTGCATTAAGCACTCTGGTTGTTTAAATTTGAATGAGAACTTTGCAGGCATTCCGGGGAATGTTTGGTTATTCACAGGCTTGGTATCAGATCTGGAATGTTGTGTATCCACCATAGTGTTAAAGGAGCACATAATATTTATAAACAGAGGTACAACGAAGTACGGTAGGAAAAGAGAAGTTGAATCTGTTTGCCAATATAGATTTGCTGAAAACACACTTGGGCAAATTCCTTTCTCTCTCCTGGTTTCAATGTTCTTATATGTAAAACAGGCATGGAGGAGAGAGGGCCCCTTGTGCTCTGATTCTAGGAAGAAGTTTGAGTGATTTTCTGAAATTGGTAAAACCATGAATACTGGTGACGCTGTCTGAGCTGCATGAATCTTTCTTATTTAGACCAAAAGGGTTCCTTCAGGATAATCACATTTTGATTATCAGGAGGCTTTTGTACCCCAGATACAAAATGTAATTGAGTTAATTCCCACAGAATCTTAGTAGCATCGCCATTTTGAGAACCTCTCTATTTTTTAATCGTAATGGACATTTTAATGTGGAGAAATTGTCCTCAGTACAAAGACTTAAACAGATGGTTTTCTTTCAGGAGTTTTTTTTTTCATTCATGCAGTTAGTAGGCTCAAGAACAAATAATAAAAGGTATGTGTAATGGCTAACCAAATCTTGGGAAAATTGAGAAATTAAAGAACAAATTCAAACTTCTGGTAATTTTAGCATGGAGGCATGGATTAGTTGAAACTTTAAAAAAGTAATCTTTAAATTTGCAGTGAGTAACTTAGGTTGAATTTTTAAAACAAGCCCTGTGAGGCATTTTATACTTCCAAGAAATTTATAAACTTGAGGTAGTTTGGATGAATGGGTAACTTTATCCTCAGTGTTAGACAAGCCCTCTAATGGTATTTCATGAATGCCCACACTTGGATAAGCTTTCTCCACAATTTTTTTCATATAGAAGATTTATTCAGTGTTACTCACTTAAAAATTAAAAACCTGAATAATTCTCTGATCAAAGGAATTCCTTTATTAGGTAAGTAATCGACAAAAGTGTGTACATATGATTGCTCAAAGACATGTATGAGAATGTTTGTAGCATTTCCATTTATAAGCCCCAAACTGGAAACAATCCAAATGCCCATCAACAACAGAGTGGCTAAATATAATGTTGTATAGTCACATCAAACAGCACGAACGTCATCTACAATTGTTCACAACACCAAAACATTATTTTGACCAAAAGAAGTCAGTGAGAGGGAAGTACATTCTATATGATTGCATTTGTGTAAAATACAAAGATGGCCACAACTTACCACTCTGTTATAAATTCAAGATTGTGGTGATATTTGCAGTATAGTGACAGAGCAAAAAGGGAGCTAGTGGGGTCCTGGTTAATGTATCTTGGTCAGGGTGATATTTATGTGGTGGTATTCATTATTGAAAAGTCATTGTACACTTAAAATATGCACAGTTTTATGTGTACATATGCAATTCAATAAAAAGATAAAAACAACAATGGCATATGGAAAAATATTCTAAGGAAATGTAATTTGCACTAATAATTTTTAAAGAGATGGTCCCTTGAGATGGTGCCATGTCCTTGACTGAGATTATAACTAATCCACCATAGAGTGATCCTTGTAATATAAAGTTCCTTTGTTATACACATACAATTAGTGTTAGGGATTGAATCATGTCCCCCAAAAAAGGCATGTTCAGTCCCAACTAACCCCTGGTCCTGTGGATGTAAACCCATTTTAAATAAGACCTTTGAAAATGTTATTAATTAAGGTGTGCCCAAACTGAATGAGTGTGAGTCTTAATCCAATATGGTAGAATGGTAGACATCCTTATGAACAAAGGAAATTGACACAGAAAGAGAAAAGCTACATGGAAGAGTAGCTAAATGGAAGTCAATGCAACCCAGAAGAGAAAGGAGAAGACACTGCCCTGTACAATGCCTTGTGTCTGAAAATCTAAGGACCAAGGATTGCCAGCAGCCAGAACCAACACCGCAGTCTTAAGGGAGAATGCATCCCCTTGCTGATGCCTTGATTTGGACTTCTCTTAGCCTCAAAATCATGAGCTAATAAATTCCCATTGTATAAGTCTATCCATTGTATGATATTTGTCTTAGTAGCCAAGAAACTAAGACAATTAGCCTTATCTCTTTTACAGTAAACTTGTTATTACTGTCTGCTGTGTACTGGATGGCCTTTGGGGTCTTGCAGGAAATTCGCTGGAGCTTTTTTGGTGGATAATTGGAAACATTTCTCTATTGTTTTAAGGATGTCAGTAACAATTGAAGAGCTTTTTGGTCAGAAATTTTCCATCTTGGGCATAGCTGCATGGGCTTTAGTTCTCAGGAATATCCTGCAGGGAAGTCCGTTATCAGAAGGACATTTATACAAGGGATTTTCTGATGGCTTATAGCGTCTCACCCCAAGATCCCCTTCTATGTTAATCCTTGGACTCTGCTGTTGCTGGCATACTATTTTCCTCCAGGTCACAGTAGGCTGGGGGCACAGGTATGATCATGATAGACATTACAAAACAGTATTTCTCTCTCTTTTCTCAACCTATCTGTGGGAACTCTAAACCCCTCAATTTTATCTTGTAATTTTGTCATGTATATTTATTATTTCTATCAAATTTTATGTGACATTTTTTCTCTTTCTTCCTCCTACTCTGAAGCGCTCCATGCCACCTGTTCTATCTCTATTATCTAAGCTAATAATACCAAGAGAAACACCTATCATTTAGTGAGTTCATCTTAATGTGGCAGGCTACTAAACTCTTTAAATGGATCATCTCAATTGATTCTGTGTACTACCTTTTGAGGAAGGAACTACTCATATCTCCTTGTGTAGATGATAAAATTGAGACAGAGGCATTGCATAACTTTCCCAAATTCACACAGCTTGTTAGTGGTTGAGCCAGGATATGAACCCAGGTCTCTCTACCTCTCCAGAGCCCAAACTCAACCTTTAAGAGATAATATTTTCATCAACTGTATCAAATGTATCACACTAATACATGATGTTAAAAATATTTTTTAAAAAAGAGATACTGTTATAAAATAGTATTAATGTCTGTTCCACTGTCCTATGAGAGAGCTAAGAACTATATTGTGCTTTGGGCACATAATTATTCCTTCAGTGAGAGGGCCATCGCCTTTCATTAGAAATGTGCCTCACCCCGTCTTCCCCAGTGGTGTGCCCTTTTTGAAGGTGTGCTGCCTCAATCCTCCTTGTAAAAAAGGTTCTCTGTCCAGAAAAGTCTGTATCTTTTTACATTATGTGGTTTTGGCAGAAATGCTTTATTTTAAACTTTTTCGTTTTCTAGGTAATCTCTTGTGTTTCCTTTTAGCTAAGTGTTTTTTTGCCTGACTTGTTTGTTCTTTAACTTTCTTGATTTGATTGATTTATTTCTATATTATAGTGTTTATTTTATAGAATATTTTTATCATTGTAATCTGCAAGTGTGTTCTCTCATTTAATATGATCTATTGGTTAAACCCTGTAAGAATACGGTCAGCTTGAAACCATTGCTTCCGCTTAGCATTTCATGTTTGAGTATCGGTTTTAGATCATTTTATTACTTTTAGCTTTTCATGTTGTTACTTTTTGCTGTTTTCTGTCTTCAAAGACTATTTTGTCTCACTTACAGTATGGCTGGAGAGGTTGGAGTGGGATGGAAGTAAGTATGGGGAAGGTTTGTGTGTATATTTGTGCTCAACCCGGCCTGTTCCCCAAGCAGGAATGGTGGAATGTCAAATGTTAGAGAACTTGTTCCATAATCTGATTTTTTCAAGGCTCTTCCTTCATAAAAGGGTTTCTTTAATTAAAGAGTGGGAGTAGGAGTAGCAGCACCAGCAGCAACTACCATTTACCAAACATCCATGTATCAGGCATGGAATTAGATGCCTACTTTGCATATTTTGTTTAATCCCCAGAATAACCCAACTGGTAAGCACAGTTAGTTTCACTGTATTAAAAAAGAATTTGAAGCTCTGAGAGAGTAAATCATTTGAA
>JAQZBX010067650.1:0-15896 GCA_029593785.1 Cabassous unicinctus
AGGGGCTTCCTGGGGCTCGTCTGCGCAGCTGGGCCCTGGGTGGGCGTGGCAGGCAGGGGCGTGGAGGCCTCCTCCCTGGGACTTACGTGGAGAAGATAAGACGTTTAGGAGGGTGACTGGCCAAGGAGGGCATTTATGATAATACCCAATCTGTGGTTCAGATGATCAGGGGTGTTTATGTGAACTCTAGATGTGTTTAAAAGTTTAAGTTTGGGCAAACTGTCTATAGTATGAGATTAAAACAGAAAAAGCTTCAGGGTAAAGGAAAGAAGTGAGACAGAAGGAAGGATTCCTACATTGAGGAAAGAATGCATCTGAGACGGAATTCTAAACGAAGGGAGCTGAGCATAGAAAGTTGTAAAAAAATTTTTTTCAACTAACATAATGAAACCATAAACATGTCAGTGTAGTCAGATTGGAAATTTGTGTAGGTGAAGAATCGCAAGGTCCCACTTTCTATTGGGACCATATTGGAGAAAGCCCTTGAATTAATGGCTAAAGAGTTTGCACGTGATGCCTTAGGAATGTGGAAGCGTTCGCAATTTGGAAAAGTTAGCAAAATTAATTAAGTGTGATTTTAATTGTTTACATCTTAAAATGTTTACTTGTATTTTTGGCAAAACAAAAAACAAAAAAACAGAAACATAACAGTCTTAGTTTCTCTATGTGTTCCCCTCCCCCATACCCCTATCCACAAAAAAAAGTAGACTTATGATTTTTTCAAGTGTAAAGGTAGTAATCATTTTCAGTTGAATTCCATTAGGCTTTCAGGAGACATTTTCTTTATTTCAAATTAATCATCAATTGGTAGCAATCGTCACACTCTGGCTTTGTTTCATTGCCCTCTAGACTTGATGCCTGGAAATTAATTGTGTGGAAAACACAGATGTACTAATAGCAGCTGGTTCCTATGGAAAAACTTCTCTAATCCTATGAAACGAAGACTGCTTTGGGGGATTGAATACTCTTCTCATTATTCCTTTTTGTTGATCCAATTTGGCAATTCAGGTCTCTATAAAGCAATTAATACCAGAAGGAAAGTTAAAAGCAATTAATGCTTCATTCAAAATGAGACTGGGATTTACACAAGTTTTAGAACTGAATTAATTTGTCTTAAATGACTCACACTTCCAGTCCCACAAGTATTCAGTTATTTCGGGTATTATAAATACAGCCTGCAGTACAAGAGTTCAAAGCACAAATCCACCCAGAACAGTGGTTGATGGGAAAAAAATAAAAGGCAAGTGGTGACATGGTGACATATGCTGAATGAAGAAAACCTATTTTTAGATGCTGTCATTGTTATAGAAGGAAACACTACAGGATGACAGACAATTCTTTTGAAGCCTATTTGAGGCGCTTCTAGTATATTCTGAGATGGTAGAGGAAGCACAAATTATTTTGTAAATATAAAGATTTGCAAGAGTAACAGGTAACAGCAGCAGTGAGCACAGTGACAGCCTCGGAGCTGTGGAGGCTTTCATTCCCACGGACCCCAGTGAAGCCCCCCAGGAAGTAATCACCCAGAAATGGTTTTGAAAGCCAGTATGCACCAGGCCCATAAACTCTTTATTGAAGAGTTTGCAAACACATCCTCTTTTAGTCCTCACGGGACCTTGTGAGCTAGACTCTTGTTATTTTAGGAGGATGCAGAAGCGGCTTCCTCAAGATGACAGCAGTGCAGAGCTAGAACCTGGACCAGATCTATTAGTTAACCGCTCTGCCAGCATCAAGCTAAGTGTCATCATTCCCTGGCGAGTTGCTTGCGTTCTTTCATACGTCTGACTGCCTCTATTTTACCTCGAAAACAGGTGTATTGCACCAAATAATATATTTCAAACAACTTTTTCACAGCATTAACTGAAAAAAAAATCATTTTGTGAGAAAGTCTCTTTGAATGCTGATAACTTTATTTAAAGCAATTTATTGAAGTATATCATTCATACATGAATATACATAAACTATAAGTGTTCAGTAAACATCGTAAACTTACAAAACAAACATGCATAACATCATACAGGGCTCCCACACATCACCCCACCACAAACACCCTGCATTGTTGTGAAACAGTTGTTAAAAAAATCATGAAAGAGCTTCGTCAAAGTATTACTACTAACTGCAGTCTGAACCTTACTCCCCTATACATTTTTTTAAAGGATTTATTTACTTATTTATTTTTGTCCATTTTTACACCTCCCCCCCATTTTTGCTGTTTTTGTGTCCATTCGCTGGGCAACTCTCTGTGTCCGTTTCCTGCCCTCTCTTCTCATCCTTCTCCTCCTGTCTTCACCAGGATTCAATCCTTAGAACCTCCGATGCGGGAGAGAGGCGTCCTACCGCCTGCGACACCTCAGTTCCAGGTTTTTCAGTGCGTCTCATCTTGGCTCTCCCTTGTGTCACTCTCCCGTTAGGTCATCATCTTGCTGCGTGGCTCGGCGGGGCCTGACGGCTCACCCACGCACGGGACCTGGCAGCTCACCTGCTCACAGGGCCTGGGGGCCACGCGCCTTCTATATTTTTCTTTTTTTAATTTTTACCAGGAGGTCCTGGGGATCAAACCTAGCTACCTCCATATGGGAGACGGACGCCCAACCATTTGAGCCACATCCGTCCCCCTGCTATATCTCTTAAGGTTGACCAAAGATAACTTAAGGTTACAGTCTTTTCCCATACAGGATGGTCATATAATAAATCAGGCTTAGTTTATCACCAGCATTCTAAAAACCAGACCTAGAGAGAAAAACTAGGTCTGGGGACACATGCATGGTTTCTAATATAGCGAATGTTTAGCCTACCCAGATTATCACAAAGTCAGGACAGCAGCTGATAACTTTTCATATTGTGCTGTAGCAGACTGTGAGGCTTTTAGAAAAACCTGTTTCCATTCAACCCAAACATGATCTGTAATCCTGGTTAGAATTCAAATCCATGACATTTCAACCTAGAAACATCTGTTCCAACTGCTAACTCAGCTACTTAATAAAGATACATGAATCAAAAGTGAAATGAATGAATGAATGATAAAAGCTGTGACAATTTTGATAAGGTACTAAATTTTTTCCTTATTTAGTTGAAAAGTATCATAAATTTCCCCAATCAAAAAAAGTGGCAAACTGTAATTCAAGTTTATTTTCTTGTCAAATTATCTTCATATTTAGTTTATTTACATTTTCTTTTGTTTTATATACTGTCAGTCTTGCATCACAGATAAATCTAAAACCTAGGAGTATGTTTTAACCTTTTTATTTTTAGATTCATCTATGCCTTTCTAGTCTAATATCCTTCTTGTGCTAGACTCAAAAGTTAATCAACATTGCACTTATTTCTTAAACTCAGGAGTGTTCAAAAAATGTCACTTTAATGAGGGCAGATGTCTGCTTACAAGTATCACTTAATGATTCTAGATCAAATTTATTAAATATTATCATGACTAGTAATTTTATATTGACTATAAGTAAAAGTATTGTTTAAAGTGACAATTTTTCCTCAAAAACAGAGGAAATTTATTTTGGGGGGGTCTTCCTTATTGGGGATAGTTTTAACTGTTAAATTTAAATTTTAGAAGAAAAATGAAAATTTTGGAAGAATTTTTCAAATATTTTATTTCTAAAAATTGCCTTTTGTATGATGAAATCAAAGGACAAAGTGTGAAAAGTTTTAATTTCCTTTTTTCTTAATTTTTTTTTTTTTTAGGTACCAGGGCCAGGAATTGAACCCAGGACCTCATATGTGGGGGAGCCATGCTCAACCACTGAGCTACACCAGCTTCCCCAAGTTGGCTTTTCTCATTTAATTGCTTCTTTGTTTGTGTTTTTAGGAGGTACCGGAGATTGAACCAAGGACCTCATACATGGGAAGTAGGAATTCAACCACTTGAGCTACATCAGCTCCCCTTAATTCCCTTTTATGCTGAATATTTCAGTTCTCTGCTGAGTTGACCTAACATATATGATTTTAAAAGAAATGGCTCATATAGGCAGTTAGTTTCAATGTTTTCAACCTCATGTCATAGAAGTTAGTCATTTAAAAGTAATTTTAAAAGTATTTTTACAGCGAGAAAAAAAATGGCATGCTTGGTGTAACATAATAGAAATAAACCTAATTTCTTTGAGCATTATTGAGTACCTACTATAGGGAAGATACTATCCTAAGAATTGTATTAATAATTCTAAAACTTTGTTCATTTATTATAGGAGTCTCTTGATTTATTTCTATAAAAGTATTTTTTTCTGATTACAAGGTAATTTATGTTCCTTCCCGGTAATTTGAAACACACACACACACACAGCTTAAAAATCAGCCATACTTTCACCACCAAAAAAGAAATCACTAATATATGCTAGTTTTATAATTCTCTTTGTGTGTGCATATATTCAATTATTTTGCAAAGCTGAGGTTGTGCCATACATCCTGTTCAGAGCCTGCTTTGTTTTCTCAGAATATATTATGGTAATTTCTCCAAAAAACTGTATATTCCTCAATAATGCTATTTAAGATGAGCACATAATATATTTAATAATTCAGTTAACCTGCTAGATGGATGGATGAATAGATGGATAGATGGATAGATAGGTAGGCAGTTAGATGATAGAAGATTAGAGCTAGAGAGAGAGAAATGATGATAGACAGAGATAGATAGATAAATGGATAATAGAAGACATATATAGTTGCAGGTTGCCTATATGTTTGTACAACATAGCTTCTGTGGAACTGAAATGATGAAAGGTATTACTGCATAGTATAGACTATTGTCTACTGTTGTTGGCAGGATTATTTTAGTTAGCTATTTTTCCTCCATTGCGTGACACTGGCATAGATAAAAATGTCTTTTTAAAAATATTTTCCTCATCAATACATTGACTGAATGGAATTCCATTACTGGACCATAACACTTGTGTAGATGGGATTTCTGCTCCCAACTCCCTTTCTCTTAAGAGTATGATTATTCTGTCCATTACCTCTTGACTCACCTGTGCTTCCTGTGAGAGTACTATATATCCTCATCTTATTGACTTTGGACCTTGGTCAATATAATATGAGAAAACTGTATTTGCCATACCTGAGAAGAAACTTTAGATCAGGGCTTAGCATTTTTTTCTGTTAAGGTCCAGATAGTAAATATTTTCATACTGTCTTTGCACAACTGCTAAACCCTGCTGTTGTAGCCCAGGAGCAGCCTTAGATAATACATAAAGAAATGCGCATGGATGTATTCTAACAGAACCTTATTTTAAACTCTGAATTTGGCCCATAGGCCAGAGTTTGCAGATCCTTGACTTACTTGATATTGTGTGGTTCAGGTCTTTCACACTTCAGTTTTTGTCTTTCTCCTGGGAAGAGCATGTGCCTGATAGGAGCTACTCTGTTTATGTGGACTCTGAACCCAGCCAAGCCTAGCAGGTGTCAGTAGAGCCACTGCCCTAGTGTAACAAGAGCCAGAAAAAGATGTGGTTAAGATTTTGGGGTTCACATTACTTTCTCCATGCTTTCTACAAGAATACATATAAATATTCTATCCACTTCACACTCTCTCAGTCTACCTTTTATTAAAGCCCTTCTCTGTCAATCAGCTTCACAAAGGTAAAATGTGACAACAATTTGCCTCAACTCAACCATGTACTTCTTGCTTTCTGCATCAGGGCTCTCTGACATTGCACAAGGGATACATATATAAACCTAGCTTTAAGAAAGATTTTACATCCACTGGGGAAATTCACGACTAAATGAAATGGGAGGCAGTAGATAAATGCTCCTCTCCATTCCATATATCAGGGGGACAATTCTGAAGCCCATTCTACATGACTTCTCAGAGAGTCCCAAGAGGATTAAAACCTAAGTTGCCCACAGGGGTGATCCACTCAATAATACACCCTTGTATTGGCTTTCTTTCCTTCCCGGTCATAAATTCCAGTTCTCTGGGATCAACTGCCAAAACAAACTGCATGCACACAGGCCCTTACAGCATGCTCTGCTTTTAGGGGGATACCAAGGCTAAAACAATCAGGGGGAAATAACTCTGTATGATTTTTTTTAGTTTTCCTTATTTTGTCATGCTCAATTATATTCAAGGTAAGATAAAAGTAGATCAAAAGAGACTTCTCATCTTGAACAATCAGTTATGTAGATAAGAGACCATGAGGATGAATATAAATTAAACAACCCTTAGACATTTGAGACACTCTTGGCATTTTGCCTACAGAACCAAATTACAGAGGAAGGAGCAGAGAAATATGGAAGACAGAATAAAAGAGAAGGGACTGAAATTTTCCATTATTTAGCAAAAATGTATCCATGTCATATAGTTATAATAACTGCCAAAGATCTCCAGGTCCTAATCCCTGGAACTTGTGAATGTTACCTGATATGGAAAAAGGCCCTTTACAGATGGGATTATATAAAGTTCTTGAGATGAGGAGATTATCCTGGATTATCCCAGTAGGCCCTAAATGTAATCTCAAGCATCTCATAAATGGATGACAGAGAGAAATTTGACACAGACACGGAAGAGGAGAAAGCAATGTGACCATGGAGGCAGATATTGGAGTGAGTAGCCACAAGCCAAGAAATGCTGGCCGACCCCAAAGCTGGAAGAGACAAAGAACAGATTCTCTCTTCTGAAGGAGCACAGCACTGTTGACACTTGATTTGAGCCCAGAGATACTGATTTTTGGCTTCTGGCCTCAAGAACTGTGAAATAATACATTTCTGCTGTTTGACACTGCCAAGTATGTGGAATTTGTTACAGCAGTCATAGAAAATGAATACAATAGTAAAGACTTCTGAAAATTCTGTTTTCCATTAATCCAATGGGAAAACTAGAAATATTTGCAAAGTCAATCATCTCCAAACTCTGTTAACCAAAGGCTCACAGCAACCGAAAGAGTATATATTCAAGAAAAACTGCTGAATATTGGTAAAAACAGCAAACTTTGGTGTAATTTGACTTAATTATTGTCCCTCCTTCTCTTTCCAGCTCTGCAATGGCCTTGAAAACCAGCAGCCTGAAAGCAATTGGAGGTGGAAGAATGAAGTTGGAGTTCCTTCAAAGCCTCATTCCTAAAGAATTATCATTATTTAACCTGTTTGGTGGTTCCCTGGAAGATCCATTCACAAAGTTACTGTTATTTGGCCTGATTCAGAGTTCAATCATTGCAAAAAGCCTTTTCCCTGTGAGTATTGGCTGAAAACAATTAAAATTATTTTTTAAACATTTTGGCTGCCTGAGGGGATGGATAACAGTTTGGGGTACCCAATAGGCTAACTAAAAGCTAAAAAGGAAAAGCTTGGGAATGAGATACCACAGGACCTTTGAAAAGTTCCAGCATAGTCCTGGAACTATGCACACACTCAGGAAAGACCTGAGAAAGTTCTAAATTCTCACCATCTCTGGCTAACTAGCAAAAGTGAAGGCTGAGACAGAGATAATGACTGCCTGGCTGATAATTGAAGGCATGCCCCAAAATGCACAGAGTCCCTCGAGAAACACTAGAAGACTTATGGGTTCCAGGTATTTAAAGAAATTTCTGTCCAATTATTAGCTGATCACTAAGCTAACTGAGCAGGGACTTGAGTGGACACACATGACAAAAAATATAGACTTTAAGAATTAGTTCAAAAATTTCATTAAAAAAAAATTACAATGACAACAAGCAGTAAGGAGGTGGAGAAACTGACTTCCATATTTTTCATTTTATGTCATTTAAAATATTTCAGATTTCAACAACAAAAAGTATAAGACATGCAAAGAACAAAGTTTGGCCCATACATGGGAAAAAATACCAATCAATAGAAATTGGCTGTGAGGATGTTGGATTTACTAGGAAAAGACTTTAAATCAGATATAAAAAATATGTTCAAAGAACTAAAGAAAACCATGTCTAAAGAAGTAAAGGAAATTATGAAAATAATGTCTCTCCAAAAGGAGAATACAAAGAGATAGAAATTATTTAAAAGAACTAAATATAAATTCTGGAATTAAAAAGTACAGTTGAAATGGAAAATTCACTTGAGGAACTTAACTGCAGATTTGAATTGGCAGAAGAAAAAACTCATAAACTTGATGATAGGTCAATTTGAGATGATCAGTCTAAGGAGCTGTTTTTGTTTCCTAGGCTGCTCAAAGCAGATACCATGAAATGGGTTGGCTTTAAACAATGGGAATTTATTAACTTACAGTTTGAGGCTGTGAGAATGTCCAGATCAAGGCATCATCAAGGTGATGATTTCTTCCTAAAGATCAGCTGCCAGAGAGCCTTGGCTCCTCTGCTATATGGCAAGGCACGTGGAGGCATCTACTAGTCTCTCCCTTCTTTTCTGGGTTCTGTTGATTTCAGCTTCTTGTTCCTGTGGCTTCCTCTCTCTTTACCTGAATTTCATTCTCTTAAAAAAGACACCAGTAAGAGGATTAAGACACACACACCTCAGGCCATGTCTTAACTGAAGTAATCTCATCAAAAGGTCCTACTTATAATAGGTTTACACCCACAGGAATGAATTAGCTTTAAATAACATGATTTCCTGGGTACATACAGTTCCAAACCACCACACTCCACCATCTGGACCCCAAAAAGACTTGTTTTTTCTACATGCAAAAACATTCATTCCATCACATTATCCCAAAAGCCTTAAGTCATTTTGATAACAATACTAAATACAAAGTCTCATCAAAAATCGATTACAGGTGTGATTTGTCCTGGGGCACAATTCCTCTCTGACTGTGGACTTGTGAAACCTAGAGAACAAGCTATCTGCTTCCAATAAACAAAGGAGGAACACACATAAGATAAATAGTCCCATTCCCATAAGGAGAAATGAGAAGGAAAACAGGGGTCATGGGTCCCAATCAATCTGAAACCCTGCAGTATATACTCCATTAGATTTCAAGGTCTCAGAGTCATCTATGGAATGATGTTTTGTCCTCTGGGCCTGCTGGAGAGACAGCCCCACCCTTTCCAGGTGCTTGCACAGTGGCCATGCTGTTCCCAAACACTGGGGTGAAGGCTCTGGTGACAGCCAGACTCTCTGCAATCCCTAGAGAATAGACTCCAATCTCTGAGAACACTGGGTTGGTAACACTCTTTATAACAATGGGGTGGAAGGCCTGCCCTCTCCCAGTCCCAGGGCAGACTCACCCTTTACACATATTTGGGTAGTCCCACTCTCTTGGCCTGAGAAGATGTCTTTGGCCCAGATCTCAACTTCCATGGTTCTGCCCATGGAGTGATTTTTCCTTAAATCTCTCCCTGCTCTTTCCCTTTTAGCCTAGGCTGGCAGTGGTTCCATTCAATACAGATCTCACAAAAAAAACTAGTCAGTTCCAGATGTAGTACACAGGAATCCAAACCAAAGAACTTTCCAGAAATCCTTTGTGAATGACTGTATTTCAGCTCCTGACTTGCACTGAAATGGCTCACTGGTTCCATATTCAGTTAAACCCTCACATGGAGCATTATTTCTGGAGGCTTGCTTTCCAGAAGCTTGGAATTTTCCAAACCATAAATTTCTGGTTTCTTTGTGCCCAGGAGCTTAGCTAATCCCATTCCTTTCACATTTTACTATAAGCTTCAAAGAGAAACCAGGCTGCACTTTCCATATTTAGCTTCAAAATCTCCTCAGTTAAATATCAGCTTCTAAGTTGCATTTGACTTCCGAAGTCAAATTTGCCAAGTTCTCTGCCACTTTAAAGTGGCAGGGTCCAATAACACATTCATAATTTCTAAGCCCTCATCAAAGTACCTTTAATGTCCATATTTCTACCAACAGTCTTTTCAAAGCAATCTAGGCCTTTTTTATCAAGTGCCTCACAGTTCTTCCAGCCTCTACCCATTACCCATTTCCAAAGCTTTTTTCACATTTTTGGTAGTTGTAGTAGCAGCATCCCACTCTCCTGGTACTAAAACTGTTTTAGTTTCCTAGGCTGCTCAAATCAATGCCATGAAATGGTTTAGCTTAAACACTGGGAATTTATTCACTTACGGTTAAAGTCTGGGAAAATGTCCAGATCAAGACATCATCAGTGCAATGGTTTCTTCCCAAAGACCAGCTGCCAGTGATCCTTGGCTCTTCTGCCACATGGCAAGGCAGATGGCAATATCTGCTAGTCTATCCTTTCTCTTCCAGATTGCATTGATTTCAGATTCTTGCTCCTATGGCTCCTTCCCTCTTTGTATGAATTTCATTCTCTCATAAAGGACTTCAGTAAGAGAATTAAGTCCCATCCTGGGCCACGCCTTAAGTGAAGTAACTTCATCAATAGTACGACTTACAATAGGTTTACACTCACAGGAAAGGCTTACCTATTGTAATAGTACTACTTACAATAGGTTTACACTCACAGTTCCAAAGGAACAGAAAGAAAAAAGAATAAAGGAAAATGAACAGAACCTCAGAGATCTGTGGGACACTATCAACTCTACCAACATATGCATAATGAGAGTATTGGAAGGAGTGGAGAGACAGAAAAGGACAGACAAAATATTTGAAGAAATAATGGTTGAAAACTTCCCAAATTTGATGAAAAACATTAATCTGTCCATCCAAAAAGCTTAATGAACCAGACATAAGGAAAACACAGAGAGACTTACATAGACACATCATAGTCAAACTGTCTAAAACCAAAGACATGCAGACATCATTGCTGACCTTACGGAAATTAAAAGGATTATAACTGAGATGAAATTGATTAATTCATGGAAAGATACAAACTACTGAAACTTAAGATATCTATTTCTCAAGAAGAAATACTATATCTGAACAGACTATAACAAGTAAAGAGATTGAAATAATAATAATTTTTTAAAAAAACTTCCCACAAGCAAAAGCCCAGACCCATAATGGCTTCATTGGTGAATTCTGCTGTGTTTTTAAAGAAGAACCAACACAAATTCTTCACAAACTCTTCCCAAAAATAGAAAAGGAGGTGTAGCAGTTTGGTATTATTTATGAATTCCAAAAACAAATATTGGATTATGTTTGTAAATTGGTCTATTCCTTTGGGTACATTAGATTGTATTGGATTCAGAGATTTCACTCTTACTTGATTAAATTATGATTAGGCCTTTGACTGGGCCACGTCAGTAGGACGTTGAGTCCCTGCCCCTTGGCGGGTGGGGAATCACATAGAAAACAATAAGGCAGAGGAATTGGTTGGAGTTTTTCTGCTGCTGAAAACCCAGGAAGTAAACACACAGAGAAGCAGATATGTGAGGAAGGAAAGAAGTCTCCATTTGACACGGCAGAGGCCCCAGGAAGAGAGACTAGCCGTTCACCTGATAGTCTACAGCTGGCCTTGTGGAGAGAGCAGAGCAGCTGAGCCAGAGAGAAATGAGCCCCAGGAAGAGAGGAACCCAGGAAGCTTGAACCCTTGCAGACGTCAGCAGACGTCTTACTCCAACACTTGGCAACAGGCTTTGGTGAAGGAAGTAACTTAATGCTTATAGAAAAATGCTAGACAAGAGAGATAATTTGAGGATGGAATTGTTGGGCACAAAGAAACCAGAAACTGATTCTGGAAATTCCAAGTCTCTGGAAATCAAGCTCCCAGATGATAGTGCCCCATTTGAGGACTTAACTAAACTTAGAACTTGTAAATCAGGATTGAAGATGCAGTTATCTAGGAAAGACTTGTGGAAAGTCTTACTGTCTGATGACTTGGACCCCTGATTCTTGCATGCTAAACCAACAAGCTTTTTGAGAGAGCTGTATGAACAAAACCATGTCAGCTTGGTCTAAAAGGGACATGGAAGGGAGAGATTGAAGGAGAAACAGCTTTAAGAAGAAAACCATGGAAGCTGAGATCTGGAATTAAAACATCGCCTTGGGCCAAGAGAAGAGCCCCACTCATGTGTACAGAGAGGGTGAGTTTGCCCTGGCAGTTGAAGAGGGTGGA
Organism: Cabassous unicinctus; assembly: GCA_029593785.1. Taxonomy (NCBI): domain Eukaryota; kingdom Metazoa; phylum Chordata; class Mammalia; order Cingulata; family Chlamyphoridae; genus Cabassous; species Cabassous unicinctus. The sequence continues at coordinate 11,888 of JAQZBX010067650.1, forward strand.
TGTTCCCACCCAATGTTCAGGGAGACTTTTGCTGCCCCAGGGTACAGAGAAGGTGGAACATATTCCCCAAGGATTAGGAAGGTTAAGTTCACCACCCCATAGGTCTGAGAAGAGTGGACCTGTCCCCTATGGATTAGGGAAAGCCAGGCCGCCAACTCATTGCTCTGAGAGGGTTGGGTCTATATGCCAAAGGTTAGGGAGTATGATGTCTTCACTTCACTGTACAATGAGGGGTTAAGAATCTAACCCAAAGATTGGGTAAAGTGTGGCCATCACCCCAATGCTCTTAGAAGGTGAGGTCTGAAACTTGGTCAACACCCAGATGATGATGAGGGTGGAACCAAGAAAATGGCCATTGAGCAAGCCTGTGGAAAGGGTGGGTCCTAATGAGGCCTCAGGGAGAAGAAACCATCATCTTAATAATGACTCTCAGACTTTGACATTTAATGAAGTATGCCTTGCAGGTTTACAGAACAGTTCTGGACCCATAACTAATGTTTCCTTCCCAATTTCTCCTTATTGTACTGCAGATGTTTATCCTTTGTCTGTCCATTTGTGTATTGGAAGAAGATAAATGGTTTTGTAAGTTCCAGAGGTCTACAGCAGACAAGATTTTGCCCCAAGACAAACTGTATTTCTTTAAACTGATTGTGATATGATTTTGTACTTAGCACTGCTACTGAGATAAGGTTTTTTGAGTATTGTAATGTGTTTTTGGAATTCAGAGGGTGGAGTGTAGCAGTTTGATATTATTTATGAATTCCAAAAATAGATATTGGATTATGTTTGTAAATTGGTCTCTTCCTCTGGGTACATTAGATTGTATTGGATTCAGAGGTTTCACTCTTACTTGATTAAATTATGATTAAGGCTTTGATTGGGCCACGGCATTAAGATGTTGAGTCACATAGAAAACAACAAGGCAGAGGACTTGGTTGGAGAGGAGCCCAGGAAGCCTGAACCCTTGCAGGCATAGGCAGACATCTTGCTCCAACACGTGGCAACAGACTTTGGTGAGAGAAGTAACTTATGCTTTATGTCCTGGTAACTGTAAGCGTCTACCCCAAATACATACCCTTTATAAAAGCCAACAGCTTTCTGGTATTTTGCATCAGCACCCCTTTGGCTGACTAATACAGGAGGGAACACATCTCAACTCATTCTATGATGCTAGAATTGCCAAAGTCAGACAAAGACATATGTGATAGATTGAATTACATATCCCAACAACAGACATGTTCTTAATATAAATCCACATATCTGCACATGTGAATCCTTTTGTAAAGAAGAGCATTGAAGATATATTATCAGTTAAGGTATAGACTCATTTGTGCATAGGATTTTCTAAATCTTATTTAAATTGAATCGGGGCAGGTTTTAATCCAAGTTAATGGATTCCTTTATAAGCAGAAGAAATTCAGATGCAGTCAGTCAAAGAAGGCCATAGAAGAAGCCAGAAGTCAGAGGAAATCAGAAAAGCAGACAGGGGAGAAAGAATTTGCCATGTGATGCAAGGTAGAGATGCAAGCCAAGGAACCCCAAGGACTATGGCATGCTGTCACGAGAATGCTAAAGACTTTAAAGAGAAAGTTATGGCTTGGCCAATCCTTGATTTTGGACCTCTGCCCTCTAAAAGCATGAGCCAATAAATGCTTGTTGTTAAGCCCACCTGATGTGTGGTACAGTCATAGCAGCACTGGCAAACTAAGACAATTTAATAAGAAACAAATTCTACAAACCAATATCCCTTATGAATATAAACACAAAAGTGTTTTTCAATTGGTTATTTGGCCTTCATTTTTGAGTTGCAAATGTTCTTTATATATTCTGCATGCTGAACCCTTCTCAGATTTGTGATTTGCAAATATTTTCAATAGGTTGTCTTTTCACATTCTTGGACGTGTCCTTTGAAGCAGAGAAGTATTTGGAGCTGATCCAGCAATGGGATGAAACTTTTAGGGCCCTTGCGAGGGAGTGAATATACTTTGTTCTTAGAAGTATCCTGAATCTTTGGGTCCTACAGGGCAGATAGCACACCTCCCCCTGGCCCCCAGTGATACATGACTACCAATATTCATTCCCTGCATAGTCCCCCTCCACAATGAAGTGTAGTTCTATTAGCCCTGTGTGGCCAATAGAATATGGTAGAAGTGACTGTGTTGGGCATCCAAGAGCAGTTGATATAAAACTTGCTAGGTTTTGACTGGTATATTGGAACAGTCACTTTTAGAGCCCTGAGCCACCATGCAACAAATCCAATTACCCTGCTGGAGAGACTACATAGAGAGACCTTGAGACTATGTGAGATGGAGTGGGAGAGGGACTCAATTGAGCCCAGACTTCCACTGAGTGACCCAGTCAGTGCCATAAAGAACGGAATTGCACAGCCAACGCTGCCTAAACTGCCAACCCATAAAATAATGAGTTAGAATAAAGTTGTTTAAGTTATTAAATGTTTGCATAGTTTTTTATGCACTGATAGGTAACTGCAACAGAGTTTGATACCTGGAAGTGGAGTGCTGCCATTACAAAAGCCTAAAGTGCATGTCATTGATTTGGAGTCCAGGCAGCAGGTAAAAGCCTAAAGTGCCCGGTGGAGGCCAGTTGAAGGACTGTGAGGCAGCAGCTATAGAAAGCTGGAGGAAAGGGGACCTGAGCAAATACTAGCCTACAGTAATGTGGAAAAAGAAAGGGTAGCAATTGAGCCCATGAATCTGGGCATTCAAAATCCCATTGCAATTATGACAGTAAGACAAGATGTGCTAGAAAACAGAATAATTTCCAACACAATATAGAAAAATAAAGCACACCTTCTATTAACTCTCACCCCCTCCCTCTTCACACCCTCAACACCATCCAGTGCTGCAATCATGAAAAGTAAGTAGACAACTTATTTCCAAGCTTCACTTTGTGGTACCAGGTTATTTTTTTAAGTATTAGAAGAAAATACAGGAGTATGTTTGATAATATTTGCTCAAGAAAAATATTTCTGAGCATGACACCATGGCCATACTTCATAAAGGAAGTGATTAAGAGAACCGACCACTGACCACATAAAAATTGAAAAATTCTGCTTAGCAAATAATCCATTGAAAAAGCTGTAACACAAATGGAACTCAGGAGAAATGTTTGCAATATGTATAATAAAGCACTAATACATTTGAGTTATAAATACTTCTTACAAATCAATTAGAAAATGATGAACACCCAAAAGAAAAATAGGAAAATAATATAGACATCAATGGTCAATCAACTCCTTCATTAAACAGACATGCAAGTTAAAATGACAATGAGCTGCCATTTCACCTCTGATATTGTCAAATGTTTAAAGATTAATAATACCTGTGATGGTTAAATTCATGTGTCAACTTGGTTAGGTTATGGTTTCTGGTTGTTGGGTCCAGCAAGCACAGGCCTGATTGTTACTGTGAAGGCATTTTGTAGATTTAAGTCTTTAGTGTATCTAGGGCTGGTTACATCTACAAGCAACTAAGGAGATTTCCTTCAGCAATGAGAGACATCTCATTCAGTGAGTTAAAGGCCTTAAAAAGAGAACTGATGATTGCAGCAGTCAGAAGGAAGAAGTTCTATCTCTACCTCAGCCAGCCAGCTTCTCTTGGGGAAGTCATCAAAAACTTTCATCCAATTTCCAGCTTGTGACCTGCTGCACAGAATTCAGATTCGCCCATCCCCATATTCTTGTGAGCCAATTCCTATAATAAATCTCATAATAGTTACATATTATGTTTCCCTGGAGAACCCTAAAACAATACCTTTAGTTGATGTGGTTGTGGGACAATGGGCTTATTCATATACTTCATAATTATCTTTCTCAGGTGCAAATTGGCAATAGGGATCAGAACGTTACCTGTTTATCCTTTGCCCAGAAATATAACTTTTAAATCATTAAATTCCTTAAAGGTATTTTCATTTTGCAAAAAAATAAAAATAAAGTAGAAGCAGAGTTATTCTTAGGCTGACTCTTTCCATTCATAGACAACCAATAATA
>JAQZBX010067651.1:0-15894 GCA_029593785.1 Cabassous unicinctus
TTTTTTTTTTTTTTGGGCAAATTGTGTATCTTCTTTGGAGTTATACTTATTTAAATTTTTTGCTGATTTTTAAATTCGGTTGTTTGTTCTTTTTATTTGAGTTGAAGGATTTCTTCATATACTTTGGATATAAAGAAAGTATATAACATTTTAAATTTGGTGAGGTCCCCTTTATCTGTTTTTTCTTTTGTAACTTGTTCTTTTGTTGTAATGTCAAAGAAACTGCCTAATACAATATGCTTCCCTATTTTTTTATTCTAGGTGTTTTCATCTTCTGGCTCTTATGTTTAGGTCTCTGATCCATTTTGACTTATTCGCACATATTTGATTCTTTTACTTCCTATTGAAATGGAATTTTTCATCATTTAATCTTCTGATTGTTCATTGCTAATATATATAAACAGTACTCATTTTTATGTGATGATCTGGTATCCCATTACCTTGCTGAATTCATTCATTAGTCCTAGGAGGCTTTTTTTGTAAATTTTTGAGGATTTTCTGTATATAGGATCCTGACATCTGCAAATACGGATAGTTTTGCTTCTTTCTTTCCAATCTGAATGCCTTTTATTTCTTTTTCTAACGTAATTTCTCTAGCTAGAACTTCTATCATAATGTTGAATACAGTGGTGACAGTGGGTATCCTTGTCATATTTCTGATCTTAGAGAGAAAGCTTTCAGTCTTTCACCAGTGAGTTTGATATTAGCTTTGGGTTTTTCATATATGTGCTTCATCATGTCGAGGAAGTTTCCTTTTATTCCTAATTTTCTAAATTTTTTTTAATCAAGAAGGGGTGCTGGATTTTGTTATTATCAGTAGTGACTTTATTTTATTTTTATTTTTTTAGATTTATTTTTATTTATTTATTCCCCCCCATTGTGTTTTTGCACTCACTGTTCTCTGTGTCCATACACTGTGCACTCTCTGTATCTGCTTTTCTCTTCTCATCTTATCTTTAGGAGGCACCAGAAACCAATTCCAGGACTTTTGATGTGGGAGAGAGACACTCAATCACTTGAACCATCTCAGCTCCCTGGTTCACTGCATGTCCCATTGTCCCTCATCTGTGTCTCCCTTGTTGCATTATCTTGTTGCATTGGCTCTCTATGTGGTTCACCTCTTCACATGGGCCAGCTCACTTTCATAGGAGGCCCCAGGAATCAAAACTGGGATCTCCCATATGGTAGATGGGAGTCCAATCACTTGAGCCACATCTGCTTCCCTTAGTAGTGCCTTTAAATATAAATGGATTAAACTCCCTGGTCAGTAGGCAGAGAATGACAGAATTCATATAAAAGCATGACCCAGATAGTTGCTGTCTACAAGAGACTCACCTTAAATTCAAAGGCAAAGTGTTTGAAAGTGAAAACATGGGAAGAATAAACCATCCAAATAGTAAAAAAGAGAGCTGGGGTAAATACACAAGTATATAAAATAGACTGATAAAAAGAGTTATGAACAACATAGATGGTTATTATATACTGATAAAGGGGTCAATTAAACAAGAAGATGTAACAATTATAGATGCATATGGACCTTATAGTACAGCCTCAAAATATATGAAGCAAATACACATTTGAAGGGAGAAGGAGATTATTCTACATTAATAGTGGGGAATTTCCATACACCACTTTAAATAATGAATAGAATATCTAGACAGAAGATTAGTAAGAAAATACAAGATTTGAATGACACTCTCAATTAACTAGACTTAACATATGGTTACGTTCTAGGTTCAGATAATTATAAACAAGGTAGGCTGACTGACTTGAATGGATGATGAGAAATTTGAAATTCATATGTGAGGCAGGGCATTTCTTTTTCAGCAGGGGTATCCAGGGCATTGCAAGAAATCTAGTAACTTTGGTGTTGTCCATTAAATGTCATTAATAACCTCAGTTATTACTCTGAAACTTTCCAAACATTCCCTCTTAGTCCTCCATTCAGAATCTCTGCTTCAGGAACATTGACCTTGCATGGAAAAGCCCACATCACAGGTGATCTAATCATAGATCATCTAGTATGCTACAGTTAGCCTTGTATATTTCTATGGAATCACCAAAGTAAAATTGTGCAATGCAGCACATTTACTTTTTTAAAAAAGTTTTATGTTATGTTATGTTATGTTATGTTATTTTATTTTATTTATTTTTCTCCCCATTGTTTTGCACTTGCTGTCTGCTCTCTGTGTCTGTTTGTTCTGTGATTGTCTTTTTAGGTTGCAACAGGAACTGAACCCGGCACCTCTGTGGGAGGGAGGTGCCTAATGGTTTGGGCCACCTCTGATCCTGCTCATTGTGTCTCTCATTGTGTTTCCTCATTGTGTCTCTTCATTGCATCATCTTGTTGCCTTATCTCATTGCACCAGCTGACCATGCAGCCTGTCATGTCGGCTTGCTGTCTTGCACCAGAAATTGAACCCGGGACCTCCCATGTTATAGGTGGGTGCCCACCTCCTCGAGCCACATCCACTTTCCCAGCACATTTATTTTTCACTTGTATTATTTTTTAGAGCTCAATTTTATCTAGACTCAACTTATTTTCAATGTAGCTTTCATATTGCTAATTTAGAATTATGCTTTGAATACAGGAAGATTTTAAAGGATTGCACGTTCACATAGAATAGATATTGGTGGTGGTAATGTTTGCTGCTACTGATAAAATTTTTTTTAAAAATTTGAGTGATGAAAACACATTTCCCTCCTCTAAATGGCTATTTTTAGAAACTAATATAAGTTTCTTGAGCTGCTAGATAATTTTTGTGTTGACAATAATAATCTTTTTCATTTTAAAGTTTTTTATTCAGAATTGAGTAAATGTAAAAATACTGCAAAAATACGTATGAAGTATGAAGAATAATGATATCATAAACACCTGGATTAAGTAAAAACAAGACTTCACAATTTTATTTGAAGTTCCTGGTGGACCCCTCTTTGATCCTTTAAACCTCTTAGAAGTAAACACTTGATTTAAGAATAGTTTAAATACACACATTTGTATCCCTTAACAAAATATTATTAAATGTTACAGGTAAGTGAACTTCATATAAATGGAATCATACTATATATCTTCCTTTGTGACCTGATCTTTGTTTTAGTTTCCTAGGCTGCTGAAAGCAGATACCATGAAATGGGTTAGATTAACAATGGGAACTTATTAGCTTACAGTTTTGAGGCTGAGAAAAAGGCCTAAATTAAGGCATCACCATGGTAATTCTTTCTTCTTGAAGACTGGCTGCTGGTGATCCTTGATTCCTCTGCCACATGGCAGGGTACATGGCAGCATCTGCTGCCCTCTCCATTCTCTTCTCGGTTTCCTTGCTTTTATCTTCTTGCTTCTGTGGCTTTCTCTTTTTATTTTTTTGTCAGAATTTCATTCTCTCACAATGGACTCTAGCATGAGGATTAAGACCCTCCCTGGACCATGCCTTAACTGAAGTCACCTCATCAAAAGCTCCAACTTACAATGGGTTTATACCCAAAGGAATGGATTAGCTTTAAGAACATGATTTTCTGGGGGTATGTACAGTTGCAAACCAGCAGAATCTTGTAGTTTAGTGTTATATTTCTGAGATCATAAGTATTTTGCTTGTAACTGAGATTCACTTGTTAGAAATTTCAATTTTATGTATATAAGTACAATTTATTCTCCATTCACCTGTTGGTAAATATTTGAAAGGTTTGCAGTTTTTTTTGTTTTTTTAACAGTACTGCCATGAATATTTTTCCTCACGTCTCCTGGGATACATGTATATATATATATGAATTTCTATATGCCTTTAGCACATGGAAGACCATTTTAATTTTTATGAAAGGATGCTAAATTATTTTCTAAATTGCTGTATCATTTTATACTCTGACTAGCATTTTGTAAGTATTCTGACTTTCTCTCAATCCTTGCCAAAAACACTGCCTGATTTAAAGTTTTTTTGCCAATCTGTTATAAATAAAATGATATCTCATTTAATCGGTCACATTTTTCTGATTATGAATGAGATTGGGTAATTTTTAAGTTTTCTAGCCATACATAATACATATTTTCTTATTGAAAAATTTTGTTTATTTTAAAAAGTATATTTCCTTTTATTACTGCTTTTTAGGGATCCTTAATGTATTGGTTACAATTCATTTGCCATTTACCTGTGTTACACATTTATTTTCCCACTTTATGTTGATCTTCCTATTTCTTTATAATCTCTAAAGAACAGAAAATATTAATTTTAATATAGTCCATTTATTAACCTTTTTCTTAATGGCTAGTGGTTATATCAGTATGTGTCCTGCCAGAAAACAGATGCCAGCCTGAAATGAGGTGATTGAGAAGAGTTTAATGAAAGGAAAATATAAATGCTTTTTGGCAGGTTTAAAGGAAATCAGCACAGGAAACCATTACTGCCTCTGGTTCTGAAGGAGCAAGGGCACTGGGACCAGAGAGTGCTGTAGGTAGAAGCTATAGTTTTAGTAGAAGTTTTAAACAATTAAAGTTTGTTGGGAGCACAGCCATTTCCATCCCACTGACCAGGCGGGGTTGCATCAGAGAAGTAAATACCCTGACCTGATGCTCTGCTTGCCCTTGATCATCTTTCACTGGACAAATCCAGCTGGAAGCTAGAGGGGGAGGTGGTGCATTGATTCAGTTCACACAGTTCAGCTTCTCAGGGTGCAGGTGGATCTAAAGCAGAAAACAGAACATCTACCAGAAAGCTCATTCACCATGCCTTGTTTCCTACCACTGGCTGTTAGAATTCTTTTGTGTTATCTTCTGAAAGAGTATAGTTTTGTCTTTCCCATTCAGAACTTTACTCTCTCTGAAATTAATTGATTCCTTAAGACTTCTGTTTATTCTTCCTGTCTTAAAAGAAGTAGTGCTTCTGTTAATGTTGTAGAAGTCGGGCACTGCTATCTTGTTTCTTTTCATCATAGAATACTATGTTTGCCTTAGGTTTATCCTGTTTAAAAAGTTCTTTTCTGTTTCTAATTTGGTAAATATTTTAAAAATCATAAATGGATGCTAAATTTTAACATAAGCTTTTTCTTCCTCTCTTGAGATTGTAGTGTATCTCCTTTGATCTGTTCATGTAAATATGAATTTATTTTCTGATGCTAAGTTTGCATTTTGGGATATGGCTCATCTTGTACCTATTTTTTAAAAAAACAAAAACAAAACTCATTTCCATGTTTGGTTTGCTTTAATTTTGCTTAGGATTTTTCACCCCTATCCAGACACCATATTATCCTATAATTTTTGCTTTTCCTATTTTCCTTGTTAGATTTACGGTTAATTTTATGTTAGCTTAGTAAATGGGTTATAATGTGGTGCATTTTATTTACTTTGTAACAGTCTCTGTACAAGTGGAGTTCTTTTACTTTAAGTATTTGGTAGAACTTGCCATTAAAATCACATGGGCCTGGCCTGCTCTTGCCTTCTTCCCCCCTGCCCGGGTCAGCACTAAGTAAATCTGGGCTTTTGTGATCTGTAATGGGGAATTGTATTCTGTAAATCAGCCCTCTTCATCACTCTTCAGCCCCTTTCCCTCTACCTGTGACCAGTGATCTGTTATTTTCTCCCATTTCTCTTCTCTCCATTACTTAATGAATGACTGGCTTAACTAAAACAAAAAACAAACACATGGGCCTGATTTTTCTTTGTGGGAAGATTTTAAATCACTGATTTTTATTTTTTATTAAAGAAGTGAATTTACAAAACAATCATGCATAATGTACAGGATTCCCATACACCACCTCACCACCAACACCTTGCATTGCTGTGGAACATTTGTTACAACTCATAAAAGAACATCCAAATATTACTCCTAACTATTGTCTATAGCTACACTGAGTATTTTTCTCATAAACCACCCTATTATTAAGACCAGGTATTAGTATTTTACATTTGTTATAGTTCAAGTAAGAAAGTTTTCATATTCATACTGTTAACCACAATCCATCATTCACCACAGGGTTCATTGTGTTATACGTCCCATGCATTGTACATTCCATCCAAAGTGTACAGTCAGTGGCTCTGAGTTTCATCACAGAGTTGTGCTGTCATCACCTCAGGCAATTTGAGAACATTTTCATTACTCCAGAAAGAAAAATCCCTTACATCCTTTTAACCCCTTATTGTTGACTCTTAGCATTTGTATAGTACCTTCAATGCCATTGATGCAATTTATTTCAGTATTACTGTTAACTATAATCCATAAGTTATATTAGTTATATTTTTCCATGTATTACCATATTCTAAACATCTTGTAATTGTAACGTACATTTGTTCTAGTTCATAGAAGAACATTCTTTTATTTGTACTATTGTTGCAGCCAGCAGAAAGTAACCCAAACGGTACTCTTGGGAGTATGGATGAACAAAGTTTTATTATGCATGGGCTCAGAGGAGACTCAAATCTCCAAAAATCTGAGCTCTGTTTTCAGATTTTCATAAGTTTATATAGGTACACTAAGTGTTCAGATTCCTGAGCAAGTGGGCAGGCAGCGTTACAAAGGCAGAGAAGCAAGGTTAGCTTATCTTTCTAAAAGCAAAAGGCCATTAGGGAGGAAAAAAGTCATTATCTGTATAGAGTTGAAAATTTCAATTCAAAGGGGCAGCCTGGTGTGCTTATCTTCCTGATGTGGATTCCATGGAGAAAAAGGAAGGAAGGGGGGAGAGAGGGAACAGGGACCAAGGGAAGTTTATTTTCTTAAAGCTGTGGGTTTCTGCTGAGGGGGGGTTAGGGTCCCGGCACCTCCCTTATCACTATTTTCCACAAACCTCATCCACCCCTGATCTCACTGTTATACAATCCCAAGATTATCCTCCAGCTTTCTATTGACATTTATGTCCTTAGACTACCACTTTCAGCCACAGCCACATTTATAAATTAGCAGTATTATACTCACTATAATATGTTACCATCAACTCTAACCATTTCCTAACATTTACAATCAACCTTATTAAAAATTCTGCATACATTAAGCATCTGCTCCCCTTCTCAATCCTCATTCTATTCTCTAGTGACCTATACTCTAGATTTTAACTCCATGAGTTTACTCATCATATTTAGTTCATATTCGTGAGACCATACAGTATCTGTCTTTCTGTCTGGCTTATTTCACTCAAAATAGTGTCCTCAAGGTTCATTCATGTTGTCATAAATATCCCAATTTCACTTCTTCTTATAACTGACTAGTACTACATCGTATGTATATACCACATTTTGTTTATCCATTCCCTTTCATTTTTGGTATTGGTTATTAATGCTTTCTTTTTAGGAAAAGGCTTAAAAAAAAAACTCTAGGAGGAACTTTCTTTATCAAAGCAATATATTTTTAATATATTGATTTATTTTTATCTTTGTGGAGCAGATGTTTTTATTTGAAGGAAGACTGATGAAAAAGCTTTCAAAATGTTTCTTCTTTCATATTTATGCTTGAAGTTTTTCTTTTTCTTCATGCACTGATGTCTAAATTTTTCTGCAATTTTTTTCTCAGTATGCCTTTCTGGGATTTATGCTTATTAATTTTTACTAACCGTTATGCTTGCCCTTAATAAAACAGATAATGTCAGTAGGGTAGAAATTTGTCACAAGACACTGGTCCCCTACTCCTGGCCAAATTATTTAATTTCAGAGCTGGAGACAGTTCTTCTCTGACAGTATTCCAACAACCTTCTCGACTCCTTTAACTGATTAGTTCTGTTGGATTCATTTTACCTTTTACATTTTGCAGTAGCACAGGATGTTTGGTTTTCCACTGGTTAGGAGAGAATCTTCTAGTATTGCTTGGGTTGATAATCACTACTTATTGAAAGTGAATTAGGTGATCTCCTTAGGTATAGATCACATGTTTGAAGAGATAGGTATTGTCCTACTTATCTTTATATGTTTATATTTATCAATGTTAATAATAAATTTGGTGCTTCTTAAAAGAGTTCTTCATGGACTGGGTAAAATAAGATGTGTTTCTAATGTACAGTTTACCATTTAATTTCTGTTCTCCATAGTAACATGCAGAAGAATGGTTGGTTTTGCCAAATCGAATCCTTCGGTAAGAATTATTAAGGTACTTGATGGTCAGTCATTTTTCCAAGGGGTTATATAGTTCTTATTTTAAAAGATATTTCAGTGAGCTGCGCGCTCCGGAGGCTGCCGGACCATTGCGGTGGGCAGTGGCGGCACAGCTCTCGCGGGGCATGTCTTCTGCAGTGGCAAGGGGTGCCCCGGGCGGGAGATGAGAGCAGGCCCCCAGGGCGCGGAGCCAGTCCTCCTGTGGGAAGTGGGCGGCGGCGGATCTCCAAGGTAGCGGGCAGCCGCGGAGCCAGAGTTCTGGGAGCTGCTGCTGAGACCTGGCGAGTGAGCTGCTGGTGCTGGGCGGCCGCTCGCGGGCCGCGCTGGAGCCGTTGTTGGCGGGGCTGCGGCGCGGGGCCATGGCCAGGCCCGAGCACCTCGGCTCCCTTGTGAACTGCCAGGCGCTCCACTACTGGCTCTGCCAGAGGCGCGGCTGCGGCACAGCCCTGGGCGCGGCGGCCGACAGTGGGGGGTTGCTCAGTAGCCTGGGCTGCCGCAGCTTCCTCAGCGAGGCCGTGACGTTCCTTGAGGCAACAGCTACTGCCGGGGCTGCCTGTGTCGGCCTCTGCGCGCCCGCTGTCGCCTCTTCCGGGCCCGGCTGCCGCCCACCACCGACGGGCCCCCTGCGGCCACCCGCCCAGGCCGGCGCCCGCCTCGCCTCGGGCTTCAGGACCAGCGTGGCCCTCAACCACCTGGACGAGAAGTGGTTCCCGGGGCACCACCAGCTGGCGCGAGCGGCCGCCCGTCTCGGGGGCTGCTGCAGCAGGGCGCTACCGCGAGGGCCCTGTCGGCCACCTGCGAGGTGCTGCGCGCAGAACCCAACCACTGGACTTTAAAAATTTACAGAGCTGAGTCATATGCTGGTCTTCAAGAGTTTAAAGCAACCATAGAAGATTTAAATGCAGTTCTTGCTCAACTTCCAAATTGGCCTGAGGTCTACTTCAGGAAAGGAAAAGTACTCCGTGATGCTGGTTTTTTAGGTAATGCCTTACAACTGTTTCTTAGTGCTTAGCCCTTGATGAAGATTTTCCACCTGCAAAGCTAGAAGTTGAAAAGATATTGTGTGATTTATTATCACCTGAAAGCTTAAAAGAAGGCCTGAAGGAATCTTCCTGGAGTTCATCACCATGTATTAAAAACAAAGCTTTGGGTTTTTTAATAGGAGAGTCTCTCTCTCCCAGTGAGCTTAGCCCAAAGCAGAATGAAGAAGTACCATAGGTCACTTCAGAGCCTGTCGAAGGAAGTTTAAATCGTGCTTAGTCAGCATAGGCTATAAATTCTATAGAAATGCCTGCCTGCCTGCCAGAGAGGATTGTTTGAAAAGAGTGTCCTGAGAACCTTTACTTTCTGTTCAGGAGAAAGGTGCTCTAATGAAAAGAAAGTTGTCTCTCTTAGAACAAGACATGATTGTCAATGAAGATGGAAAAAATAAGCTTAGAAAACAAGGAGAAACTCCCAATGAAGTTTGTACATTTTTGTTAGATTATGATGACATCCCAGAAGAATTAATAGATGTCTCAGATTTTGAGTGTTCTCTCTGCATGAGGTTTTTTTTTTCTTGAGCCAGTAACTATCCTTTGTGAATATTCATTCTGTAAGAATTGTCTTGAGCATTGTTTAGATCATACACCATATTGTCCCCTTTGCAAAGAAAGCTTAAAAGAGTATCTAGGAGATAGGAGGTACTGTGTCACACAGCTGTTGGAAGAATTAATAGTGAAGTATCTGCCTGGTGAGCTGTCTGAGAGAAAAAAATTATCTGATGAAGAAACTGCTGAACTCTCACACTTGACCAAGAATGTTCCAATATTTGTTTGCACTATGGCCTATCGCAGTGTGCCTTGCCCTCTCCACGTATTTGAGCCAAGATACAGACTAATGATTTGAAGAAATATGCAGACTGGGACTAAACAGTTTGGGATGTGTGACAGTGACATGCAAAATATTTTTGCAGATTTTGGTTGTATGTTACAAATTAGAAATGTATATTTCTTACTTGATGGAAAGTCTGTGGTTGACACAGTTGGAGGACAGCAGTTTAGAGTTCTAACAAGAGTAATGAAGGATGGATATTGCACTGCGGATATTGAATATCTGGAAGATGTTAAGGTTGAGAATGAGGATGAGATCAAGGATCTCAGAGCATGTCATGATTTAGTATATTCTAAAGCCTGCAACTGGTTCCAGAATTTAAGAGACAAGTTTCAAAGCCAGGTTCTTCAGCACTTTGGGTCAATGCCTGAGAGAAAAGAAAACCTTCAGGCAACCCTTAATAGACCTGCATGGTGTTGTTGGCTTCTTGCATTTCTTCCTGTAGACCCCCAATATCAGCTGTCAGTGTTGTCAGTGAAGGATTTGAAAGAATGGTTGACAAAGACACAGCATATACTGACCTATTTTTCTAGAGACCAATTCTAAGTAATTATGTATGAGGATCTTGCTTTAAAAGAGTTACTCTAATCTGGCTATGTTGACAACCAGATTGTCTGCTGCCTTCACACATCTAGTGCTAGTTTGAGGAATGTAAAGAAACTGTTTTTCTTCTTCAACCTCTTGAATCATTTGGTTCTTCAAATGAATACCTTCAACTAGGATTTAGACCACTTAAGAACTTGCACAGAAAAACATGCACTGAATGTTTGGTGAACCTCCACATTGTGATGAATAGAATAAATAGAATTTACATATTCTAAAATGAAATGACAACTCTGTGTATGTGGTGTGTGAGTGAGAGAGAGGCTGTGTGTGTGTGTGTTTGTATGCATGTGTTTGGGTAATATGTGTGTGTTTTCTCTGGCGTTAAAATTTTAAAATAAAAAAAGCCATAGAGAGCAGAACTTGCCAAGGGTCATTTACTGCCCAAGTTTACAGCAGTAGTGATACAAGTTTTTTGCAAATTGAATTTGCCTCAGATTTATCTGTCCTAATGCTAATACTCACACAAGTTTGTAAATTGTGGTGGTGGTGGTGACAGCCCTGCTCTTGCTGAACTCTCTTGACCATTGATCTTGACACAGTTCTTATTTAGGTAAATACTTGCATCACAGTGCCAAGGCACAGGATGCAGAACCTAGAGCCAGTTTTCAGGAACAGTCAAAAACCTGACATGGTACTGTGTATTCATAAACACTTAAAACTGTGAAAATATAGTTTACATCTAATTGTACATAAAAACAAATGCAGAACTACGTTCACTACTGGTTGGTTTGTGTATTTTAGGGTCTTTTCACATAAACTGCCCATTTATGTAATTTATACTTTAACATGATGTATTTGTTTTTTCTTTTTTGTTTTTAAATAGGTAGTATAAACCCATTAAGGACTTGAGGGAAGAGAATAAGCTTAATATAGAACTAAGCTTTTAACGTTCATTTTTTAAATTATTGTGTTGGTGCAAATGTTAGTTATGCACTTTTTATATAACAATTAAATCACATGGTGCCCTAGATAACTTTTGTAATTATTTGTTGCAAACTTGTGACTGTCCTTATTAGCTTTCTTTATGTAAGTCATTGGTAAAAGTTTCTTAAAAATTTTACCTTTCCTTATTTAATTAATTGAATAAAAACTAAATTTATAATTTTTTAAAAATTAAAAATATATATATATATATTTTAAGGGTTTTGGCTGTATGTAGATTATTTTTATGGGAAGCCATTTCATTGAATGAGAATCATTACTGACCCTTATGACTCATATTTTCATTTGTTTAATGTAGAAAACCTTTTTAGAAATCTGAGTTTATAAGTTAGCTTTTTTTGTGGTATAGTGGGCATTAGAGTATTACAAGGCACTTTTGGAACTTATCGTGACATTCACTGTATTTCTTTGATTTGTATGTCATCCAAATAATTCAACTCATTTTTGAAAATATGAACTAAAACTTGCTGATAATAGAGACTTGCAGCAATTTGTTAGAGACTCCCTTCAAGTAATATTATGCTAATCTCAGGGAAAGGGTTAAAAGAGAAATAAAAATTTTTTGTGCCTATTGTATATAGCATCTCATTTAACTTCTCTATTTTACAGATAAAGAATCAAAGTCATGAACTCTTCAGGGCAGGGATTCACACCGAGTCTGATCCTAGACTATGCTCAGTTGATACAGTGTCCTTTAGGTGTACAGTGTGGAAGTTTGAACACTAATGCTTTTGTTAGAAAGATTGGCAGATAGCCCCTGAATTTTCCTTTCCTGTTCAGTCCACATCTTCACCCTGCACTGTACTCTAGGAGGCTTCATCTATATGGACTTCATCGATGGGTTGCTGTGCTGCTGGCTGTCTTCTCAGTTCACTGGTAGGGAGCCTGGAGGGAGACCCTGGGAGGGAGGAGAGTGCATTTAAGATATTTATTTCCTTGGATCCCTTCCCATGGGGATGGGGAGGACTGGCTGTTTGATGGACATTTAAAGCCCCTGTCAGACAGTCCTCTCCCACAATTCTTTCTGGTACCTCTTTCTCCATTTAACTCAAGAATTTGTGCCAATGTCTGAGTTACTATCTCAGGGCCCTGCAGCATCCATTGTGTTTCTGTCATATTACTACTCTGTCCTTTAGACATTATTTTGTATCAGATGCCCTTCAAATTACCTAGGTGGTATCAGAATTTCTGCTGTGACTCCAATACATACTGATATCATTTATGGTTAATAAAGTCCCTAAGATAATTGTGACACAAATGTGAACATTTACATCATATAATATGTTTCCAGGAATAGAAAAACACATTTTAATTGAGAGCAGGAATTCTTAACTTAGGGTGCCTGGGTCCTTGGTGGGTTACCAGATAAGAATTCACATGGTTCTGTGAACTTGGATGGGGAAAGCAGTTTCTCTATTTTAGTAGCTTGTGAATGAAATGCATCATTTCCCTTAGTTATCAATGTAGACAACAAGCTCCACTGCGGTTAACAGTTCTGTGACCATATCACCTGTGGAGATCACAGATATTTTCATATTGCGTGGATGTTGTTGCATTATCAGAAAAAGTTGTTTAAACTCATCCACTGCTTTAAAGTTAGTTACCATACCTGCTACTAGGTTATTTGAAATAGTGTGTTAATAAAGGAGTACCTGTATCACTCTTTCATTATTAAAAGCCTTTTGATCCTGTATTCCAATATAGTGTTCATGTATATTTTATCTCATACATTTGCAAATATTATTCTCAGGAGAAATCAGTAGATTTCAGGGGACTGACATCATCAACAGTGGTCAGCAGCCTTTTGTGATTGCACATACATTTATTCATCCATTTACCAACCTATGTGAATACACTACCAGAAAATGTGTCAACAAGTACCTGTTGTCAGTGGAAAAGGGTAGGAAAACATATATATGGATTTCCTTATTAATTTAACAAAAAGTTTTGTGCACAACTATGTGCCAAGCACCCTAGTAGATGCTAGGCACTGTGCTTGGAGCTGAGATACAGTCACTATTATAGTTCTTGATGCTTATTATTTACTCTGTAACAGATACTGGTAATGGCTTTATATATATTTCTTTTTTAAAAATTTAGAAGTATATCAGTCATACATAAACATACATAAAAAATAAGTATATAGGAATAGTTAAGATCTTACAAAACATACATACAAAACATCATACAGGGCTTTCATACCTTACCCTACCACCAATACCTTGCATTGTTGTGAAACATTCTTAATGATCAAAGAGGAGCCTCAAAATATTACTGCTAACCACAGTATCTTACATTTGGTTCATTTCCCCCATCCCACCTTATTTTTTAATATCATTTATACATGAACATATACAGAAAGTGCAGAGTAAAAGTTGTGAACCTATAAAGCAAACAAGCATAACATCATACAGGGGTACCATATATCACCCCACCACCAATACCTAGCATTGATAGACATTTGTTACAAATTATGAAAGAATCAAAATCTTATCTAACTATATATTCCTTGCCTTACACTTGTTATATGTCCCCCAGAACCCACCCTAGTATTATTTTTGAATATATTTTTATTACAGAAGAGGTAAACTTACAAAACCAACATGCACATATGCAGAATTCCCATATAATACCCTTCTATCAACACACTACACCATGGTGGAATATTTGTTACAGATTATGAGATAATATCATCAGACTAATACCACTAATCATGGTCGATAGCATATATTGTCACACTATTTCTTTACTCCCCCATTATTAACACAGAACATCTTTGACATAGATGGATGAATATTACAGTATTGCTGTTAAACACAGTTCATAGGTCATTCCAGTTGTATTTTTCCCTGTGCTTCTCCACATTCCCACCACCCGGCAATAGTGACATAAATCTGCTGTAGCCTGCAAAGGAAAGTCTTTCATCTATACCATCAATCACAATTCTCATTGTGTTACTGTGTTATTCAGTCCCTAGATGGTTCTCTAGCTTTCTTTCAATTGACATTTACATCCCTAGACTACCCTTTCCAGCCACATTCCCATTTATAAACCAGTTATTACTTACTATAATGTATTACCATCAATGCTATACATTTCCCCACTTTTACAGGAACATTAAATAAAACTTCTACACACATTAAGCATCAGTAGTCCATCTCAGTCCTCTTATCTCCTTTAAGAATCCACCACCTGCCCCACCAGGTCTTGATGATGTTTTCCTACATTTTCTTGTAGAAGGTTTATGGTTCTTGCTTTTATATTTGGTTTTTAATCCATTTTGAGTTAATTTTTGTATAATGTGTAAGATAGGGGTCCTCTTTCCATCCTTTGGCAATGGAGATCCAGTTCTCTCAGTACCATTTGTTGAATGGACTGTTCTGTATTAGCTGGGAGGGTTTGACAGGCTTGTCAAAAATCACTTGACCATAGATGTGAGGGTCTGTTTCTGAACCATCAGTTCAGTCCTATTGGTCTATGTGTCTGTCTTTATGCCAGTACCATGCTGTTTTTATAACTATAGCTAGATAATATGATTTCAAGTCTTGAAATGGGAGTCCTCCAACTTTGCTTTTTTTTCTTTTTAAGATATTTATGGCTATTTGGGACCCCTTACCCTTCCAAATAAATTTGATAATCATGTTTTCCATTCATGTAAAAAATGCTCGTAGAATTTTTACTGGGATTGCATTGAATCTGTATATCAATTTGGGTAGAATTGACATCTTAATATTTAGTCTTCCTATCTGTGAACATGGAATGTTCTTCCAATTATTTACATCTTTTCTATTTAACAATGTGTTGCAGTTTTTTGAATGCAGGTGCTTTATACATTGTTTTCTAAGTTTATTTCTAAATATCTGATTATTTTAGTTGCTATTGTAAATGGAATTTTTTCCCTGACTTCCTCCTCAGATTGCACATTACCAGTGTCCTTTAAAGTCTATTTTATTTGATATAAATATAGCTACTCTGGCCTTTTTTTTTTCTTTTGGTTACTGCATGCATGGAATATCTTTTTCCAGACTTTCACTTTCAGTCTATTGGTATCCTTGGGTCTAAGGTGAGTCTCTTGCAGACAGCGTATAGGGGGTTCATATTTTTTTATCCATTCCACTAGTCTGAGTTTTTGATTGGGGTGTTTACTCCATTAACATTCAGTGTTATTACTTAAAAAGCAGTTCTTATTTTACCCATTTGACCTTTGGAATTTATCTGTCATATTTTATTTTCACCACTCTTTTGACACTTTTGGTTACTTTTACTGATATAACCTTCATTTCTAGACTCTATTCCAAGCCTCTGTTCATCTTTTATTTTCAGACTGTAGCACACCCTTTAGTATTTCCTGCAAAGCTGGTCCCTTGGTTCCAAACTCTCTCAGTTTCTGTTTATTTGTGAATATTCTAAAC
>JAQZBX010067652.1:0-15895 GCA_029593785.1 Cabassous unicinctus
CTTACGTTCTAATTCTCAGAATATCAGAAGGTAGCCTCATTCGGAAATAAGGTCATTACAGATGGAATTAGGCAAGTTAACATGGGGTCAAACTGGAGTAAAGTGGGCTCTTAATCTAATATGATTGGTATCCTTAAGCAAAGGAGAGAACTGGACATAGACAGTCAGAGGGGAGAGCACCATGTGACACCTGAGGCCAAGAGCACCATGGGTGGCCAACAAGCCATCTCTGGAAGCCAGGAGAGAGGCATGGAACATGTTTTTTCCTACAGACTTCAGAGGAAACATGGCCTTACTGACACTTCATTTCAGACTTCTACCCTCCAGAACTGCAATAAACTTCTGTTCTTTTAAGCCACCCAGTTTGTGGCACTTTGTTATAGCAGCCTTAGGAAACTAAGACACTCCTCAAACTTTCACCTGCTAGTTTTAGTATCCATTGAGGATTGCTGCCTGAATGATTATTATTTTGATGGTGGCCAAATGGTCATTTTTCTGTTTTCATCATTCCTATATTTATTATTTCACATTCTATTGCAATATTGCAAGGAAGAACTTATTCTCTTTCCTTCCTCCTTCTTTCCTTCTTCCTCCCTCCTTTTATTTATGTGCATTCATGAATTCTTATTATTTACTCCTTTATTATTGATATTTGCTTTGATACTCAAATTGTCTTTGATGTAGCTCTTGCTTAATTTTAAAAGGTTGGGAGCAACAGACTTCAAAATGAGTTCTTCAGAAAAGAAGGGGTAGTCCTAAGGTTTACATGAAGAAAGGTGGATGCTGCAGAGATAACAGCTTCTCCTATTACTACTATTTTTGAGGGCTTTTTATGCATCAGATGAGATGCTACATACTTTGTATATATTTGTATCTCATTTAACTTTCACAACCTGATAAGGCAGACAGTTTTGTGTCATTTTATCTGTCTTCCTTTTAAAGGTGAGGACTCAGGCTTAGAGAAAATAAGTAAATTTACCAAGTTCTTACACTCAGTAGTGGCAGATCTAGTGGATGCTACGGCCCCTGCTTTCAACACCAGGCAACCCTATGAACAGGTGTGGGAAACCCCCAAGGAAGGCTAAGGTATACGAAGCAGGGCTGCACTGCCCCTGAGGTTAGCTGGGCATTTTTTTCTCCAGGATCTAAAGAGTTGTCTGAGCTTTTTGCACTTTTACAAATGGAACATTTGGAAATTGTCTACAAGTCTGTCATCACTCTAGGAACTTCCCTAACCCGTTTTGTGGAAACTGTCCAACCCTACTTGAAATCCAGTGAGGAAAGCATAAAGAAAGAGATCATCAGTGTCAATGTCAGCTGACACAGATCCAGAAGGACATGACTTGATCAAGTTACCACGGAAGAATTCTTGTGGGTCAAGCTAATTAAAAGCTAAATTTAGGACTAGGGGAGAAACTAAAGGGAGAGTAGAGTAAGGAGGGATTCTTAAGAAATTTAAGTATCTATTTAATTCTTCAGGTTTCAGATGAAGACGGGGTGTAGCTTCCGCAGTTTGCCCTCCCTGAAGGTTAGTATATTTGATCTTTCCTGCAACAATACCACTGCCTCTACCACCATCATACCAGATCAATGTCCACTTTTAATACCAACTTTCAGAGTCTATAAGAATGCGCTTGGGTGAATGAAGTATGTTTCACAATAGTGAAACTAATTTAAATGACTGCCCTGCCTTGGAGGGAAAAGCAGTGGGAAAGGTACAATTAGATATGAGAATCACATTCTTAGTTTTCCAAGGGGAACAAAATAAAAAAAAATAAAAGACAACAATGTGCTTCCTGCTAGCCTGTAAATCCAATAAGCAAAGCTGCCTCAACCTGGCGCTGGGTAACAGTCAACTCCCTCCACCAAGAGTGGCCATGTGGTTCTCGGGAGCTAACAGCTGCCAAGCAAAACCCCTCAGATTAACCCATAGGTGGTGTTGAACCACTTCCCATTATGATACTAGCAAGGCAAACAAAAATGATAGCCCCATTCTGAGTGCTGGGAGCCAGCCAGGAGCGCTGGCTGTTCCTGACACAAAGAGCTCCCTGGGGAAGGCTGGGCCTCAGTGAGGAAGGCCACTCCTGCCTGCCCTCTTCACACATGTTGATCTTAGGCCATTAGAATCTTGGTACCAGGGACTGTTTATTATCCAATTTCCCAATCTCAGCAGTCACTAGAGCTCTGTTTCACCAGCGCTCTCTATTCCTCTCTCTTCCTGACCTACACCACTCAGACAAAAAGAAAAAATTTAAGCACTCCCCTATTGGGTCTACTCATCAAGAAGACAAATCTGGGAAGTTACTAAGATACAGATAGAGAGATTGCAGCATTACTACTATCACCAGCTTTTATGGCTAACCCTTACTCAGGTTCCTTCTTAATTTAAAGTGCTTTCCATAATACTTATGGAAAATATGCTGGCACATTTGTATCCTACAAGTAGGAGCCAACTGCCATTCAACACACAAAATATACTGGAATGACACACTAATTTTTAACCCTAACCTTGAGAAATAAAGGGAAGAAGGCAGGAGAAATAGTACAAAATTAATCTTATTTCAATATGTAGGATTATAATCTAGAGTATTAATAATGAAACTCATATAAAATTCATTTTTTAAATTTCAAACTTTTTATTTTGAAAAGGACAATTACAAAATTAATACAAATCCCATACACAGATCTCCAACATACCCCTATACCCCCAGATACCCATAGCCACTAATTTTAACATTTTTCCACATTTGCTGTATCATTCTATCTATCCATTAATCCATCCATCTATCTATATGTCTATTTATCAATCCATTTTCTGAACACTCGAGTATAGGTTGGGTACATCACGCTCCTTGACAACTTAATACTGCCCCGTACATTTCCTAAGAACTTATGTAATCACCTTAAGTACAGCTATCACATTCAGGAAATTTAATATTGATATAAAGCTTACAGTCAATATTCTAATTTTTTCATACGTCCCAGTAATGTTTCTTTTGAGTCTTCTCTCTTCCCTTGTCTGATCCTCGTCCATGATCATGTATTATCTTTAATTGTCATTGTCTCTTTAGTTGCTCCTTCTTTTTCTTTTATTGTGGGAACATAAATACAACATAAACTTTTCCATTTCAGTCCCAAGCATGTGACTCAGTGGGATTAATCACATTAAGTATGTTGCAGTACCTCACCACCTTTTAGACTAAAACTTTCCCATCTCTCCAAACAAAAGTCTTACACTCATTATGTATTGATTCCCCTCCCCCACCTCCTGCCCCCAGCAACCTGTACTCTGATTTCTGTTTCTATGAACTGGCATATTCTCTGATATTTTCTTTGTAGTTACCATGGGGCTTAAATTTAACATCCTAAGTCTTTAACAATCTCATCTGCTTAGATACCAATTTAATTTCTATAGTATATAAAAACTATATTCCCATACCTCTCTGTTCCCCACTTTTATGCAGTTCTTGTCACAAATCACATATTTATTCAATATGAGTCCCAAACCACTGATTTCTTATTACATTTTATGCATTTGCTTTTTTAGATCCTGTAGGGAATAAAAAGTAGAGTTACAAGCAAAAAATATAACAGTACTGACACTTATATGTATCCCTGCCATTACCCTTACTAGAAGATCTTTATTTCTTTATGCAGCTTTGATCTATTGTATATTGTCCTTTCCTTTCAACTTGCTGAACTCTCTTTAGCATCTCTTATAGGGCTGGTCTAGTGGTGATGAACTCCCCTCAGCTTCTGTATATCTGAGAATGTTTTAATCTCTCCTTCATTTTAGAAAGACAGTTTTGTTGTCCACACTTTAAATATGACTTCTTGCCTCCATTGTTTCCAATGAGAAATCAGAACTTAATCTTATGGAGGCTCCCTGGTATATGACATGTTGCTTCGGTCTTGCAGCTTTCAGAATTCTCTGTCTTTGGCATTTCACATTTTGATTATAATATGCTACAGCATAGGTCTATTTGGTTTTATCCTGTTTGGAGTTTGTTGAGCATCTTGGATATGTATGCTCATGTTTGTCATTAAATTTAGGAAGTTTTAAGCTATTATTTCCTGGAATATTCTCTCTGCCCCTTTCTCTCTTTCTTCTCCTTCTGAGACTCCCACAATGTGTACATCAGTATGCTTGATGGTGTCCCATGGGTTACTTAGGATCTGTTCAATTTTCTTCATTCTTTCTTCCTTCTGTTCTTCAGATTGTATGATTTCAATTGTCTTCTCTACAAGTTTACTGATTCTTTCTTTTGCCAACTCCAGTTTGCTTTTAACCCCTCTAGAGAACTTTTAATGTCTGTTACTGTGATCTGCAGCTCTGTTTGGTTCTTTTTCATAATTTCCATCTCCATATTGATATTCTCTTTGTATTCATCTATCATTTTCCTGATTTTTTTAGTTCTTTGTCCATGTTTTCCTTTAGCTCTTTGAGCATATTTAGCATTTTTAAAGTCTGTCTGTTTCTCCTTTGTCTGGGACATCGCTTCCTGTTTCTTTGCAAGTTCTGTAATCTTTTGTTGAAACCTGGACATTTTGGTATTTTAATGTGTTGTTATTGGGATTTAGACTTTGAGGCATCTGTTCCTTAAGCTTATACCCAGCTAGTGTCAAGACAGAGCCACGATAGAGCCTTTCTTGATTGCTAGGAGTTTACCAAAAGAAGAAGAAGGAAGAGGAGGAGGAGGAGGAGGAGACCATGACGACAACACCTTTTCTGGTCTTTGCATATTGCTCTATGCCAGTGCTCTTCTTCAGAGCTTATCTGTATAAGGATTTTAGAGGACAGCTCCAGACCAAAGCATAGGGGCTTCCGTGATCATTTCTGTGCAGTCGCCTTGCCTTGGTCATGCACCTTGTCTTGGACATGCCCCATGGTCTTAGAAATTCCCCTGTTTACACAGTTTTAAATATCCCTTCTTCCCTAGGAAACAGTTTTCTCATGGTCTGGGACACTTCACTGTATATCCTACAGCCAGCAATCCCTTGCCTCAGGCAGCACAACTTTAGCGCTCTCCCAAGCATTCTGTAGGAGAGTTCTATGAGCTGACTTCTACATGCAAGGCAAGTTCTGGGACAGCGAATCCCTCAGGGCACCACAAGACAAATTGTGCACAAAGGTTACTCTGTTCCCTCTTGAATGGGACCAGGGCTCTGCACTGGGAGCACAGTTCAGCTCTGTGCCAAGCCAGTGAGGAGTGGGGGAGGGGCCAGCTAGGGCACCATGAGAGCCTCTGATTTTAAGTGGCCTTTTTCTTGCCCTGCAGTCCTTTAACTGTTTTCTGTAGCTTTGGGAAAGATATTTTTGCCAGTTTTTGCTGGTTGTTCAAAGTTTCTGTAGGGGAACAGAGCCCTGAAGTGTCTTACTTAGCCATTTTGATCTGGGCCCTTATAAAATTCAGTTTTATACAAACTTTGTTTTCTGAAATATTTCCAACTTGAGCAAGTTTTCTTTTCTCAAACTCTTCAAAATAAACTCAAAATACCAAGGTATTTTTGTCATAAATACATTCTGAGCTTGATTATAGAAAAAGTCTTGAGGAAGACAGAGGTAGAGTAAATATTAGAGATGTACTAGATTTCTAGAATGCCCTACATTCAGAAAATTTACAATGTAGAAAAGGGACAAGAGAATGGAGAAATGGTGAGAGGAATTTGCAGATTTTGCCATTACTTGAAACTGAAACTTCCATTAGATTAGAAACCAGAATTTTAGAGATGCTAATCCTAAAACCTGGGGAGAAAGGGCAGAGCTTCCCTCTATCTTGATTTAAAAACAAAAAACAAAAACAAAAACTAAAAAACTTTTCACCTTTTTATTATGTGCATTTCTTATAAATTCTTTCATGGAATTAAGTAGACCACAAACAAAAGGAAGGTGGAGCAGCAATTTTAAGCACGATGGAGAAAGAACAGAGGGAAAGGGAGTATGTGCCTTATGGGCTATAAGTTCTTTGTTTAGGTGTAAATTGTATACGGAGAAAGAGAAAGCAAAAAGAAAGAAAGGAAGAAGAAGGAAAGAGAAAAAGAAAGGGAGAGAGCTAAGGAGAGATTGAGATTCATTTAGAAAAAGTAGAGGCATTATCACCCTAAAATTTTGATTTTTACAAGAAAGAAGAGAGTCATTTGGCACCTTAAAGTACAAAATTAAAGAGCAATTTTTTAAGAATCTTGAATACATCATTCAGTTTTAGATGATGTTTTTCCAAATAAAATAAAAGGTGGTTGGACCCAAGCTCCTCATAAATGTTTTGTTTTCGAGAGAGAAAAACTTTTCCAGAGAGAAAATGAATCCAACCTTGCATTTCTTGGGGAGCCAAGGGCAGCCAACGGAGAAGCTCATTCTAGAAAAAGCTGATGGCAAATGGATAGGTTAATGTAACCACAAAATCTCATCTCTGCAGGTGATCAGAATAAAGGCCTTGGTGGGATGATGTTGTGTCTTCAGGTAAGTTGGAAATACCAGAAATGCCAAACTGTACAAATGATTTCTAGTAATTCTCCATTCTCCATCTTTGTCCTCAGGCACTAGTCACAAAAATCCTGACTGAAGTGTGAATCTCATGTGGGGTTGGGGGTGGTCAGAGAATCCAAGCCAAACATATATTCTAACATCATTTCTGCTTAAGCTCACCATTTCTTAGTTCCTAGCAACTGGCCCTTAAATTAAGGTATTAACCACAGCCATCTACCTGCCAATAACTGAGCTTCCTAAAAGAAAACACAGGGAGCAGATGTGGCTCAAAGGGTTAAATGCCTGCTTCTTCCCACTTGGGAGGTCCTGGGTTTGGTCCCCGGGCCTCCTAAAAAAAAAAAACTAAACAAACAACATGCAAACAAAGGAAAAAACTAACTCAGGGGAGCCAATGTGGCACAACAAACAAATCAACGAAAAAACCAACTCAGGGAAGCCTATGTGGCTCAGTGGTTGAGTACTGGCTTCCCATATACGAGGTCCCGGTTCAATCCCTAGCCCCAGAACCTAAAAAAAAAACAACGCATAAACAAATAAAATTAAAAAAAAAAAAAAAGAAAACACATATTTAAGCCTCTTACCAATTGGAGCTTATTGTTGAGTTAGGAAGGTAGACCTATTACTAAAAATTGACAGTGTTAAAGGCGTCATCCATCATTTATTTAGTAAGCCTCGTTGGCTTTTTGAGAAAGCCATCTCCCTATTTTACCAAAAATTAGTTCGTATACTCAAGTCAAATGCAATTAAATAGGAAGCTTTTTTCAAAGAATAAAATTACCTAAATTTAGCTTTGGATCCCCTCAGAAAAAAAAAATTAAAGGAGCACATATTCATTCATCCATTTATCAATTACTTTGATTTTATGCATATGATGGTCAAAGAGACTAGATTCTAGATTCTGTGAGTGATTCAGAGATGAGGAGAGATGGTTTCTGCCCTAGAGGGAATTCTTTTCTCTCATATGGGTTATAATAATAACACTTAACATTTTTTGTGCACGAACTACATGCCAGGCAGTCTTCTAAATGTTTCTTGTGGTTTATTTCAGTTAAATCTCATAATGGCCATGTGAGGTGGATACCATTATCAGAAGCATAATTAAATTGCCCAAGGTCATTGAGCTAGCTGGGCTTAGACCTGCTCCTAGAACAGAGGCTGTCCGGCTCCAGAGTCTACAGCCTTACCATTTCCTCTACTTGCTGGTGACCCCTGCATGTCGTGGGCAGGAATCAACCTCAGACACTGGTGGGGCCAGGCCATGAATTAAGCAGGCACTTGAGGAGGCATCTATAGATGGCAGTCTCTACTCCATTCCAGCAGATTGCTGCCAAAGTTTCCAAGTTTTCAAAAGACATCAGAAATCTGAATTGTTATAAGAAATCTTTCTACTTCTATATGTTGGAAACGAATTAAAAAGTTTGAAAACATTGTGCAGGCCAAACAAAATATGTCTGCTGACCACATTCCACCCAAAGGCTGTTGATTTCCATCCTTGGCCTACGATATAAGGTCCAAAATGTTTTGTGCAGCGTTTAAGGCCTCCTGGTTCCCCTCTGCTTTACCCCTGTAATAGTCCTCTGTGTGTCATCCCATTCTCCCCCCGATTCCCAGCCTGCATCTTACTGGACTTCTCACCCCCCACCCCAGAGTGCCCCCTGCCCATCCTGCCTGAGGATGGTGGCCCACTAAACCCCCTGCCTGGGATGCTCTTCTCCTGCCTCTCTTCTGCCTGCAGGCCCTGCAGGAGGTGCCACATATGACCTTGAGGGGTGTGCAAAATACCAACAGGTAGAGAAAAGGCTGGAGAGGGCATTCCGTTCAGAAGGAATAGCATGAACAAGTATTCAGAAACGAGAAGACAAAAGACATGTTGAAAACCACCAAACAGCTCCACATATTTTAAAAGAGGCCTCCTGTTCTTGGAATTTGGTCCCATAAAGAGAACTCCTATTGCTGACATTCTTGACATATACAATACTTCCAAAAGGGTCCTCTGCTGAAGGCTCACTAATGATTTAGGGTTTGTTGAAATAGTTCAGATAAATATTTATGTACAGCCATGAGCAAATACGCAAGGAAAAATATAATTCCAAACAGATTTTTTTCCTTGAAGCTACTTTCAGCTGGTGATGAGTTTTTTGGCTTCAAAAAGGTTTTGAAAATAAATGTGATCAGTTAATACTTTAAAAATCTAGAAAGTCTAAGAAGACTCTAACAATTAAGTAAGCTCTGAAAGTTATCATTTGAGGCTGTGCCAGGGGCATCCTGGCTATATTGGCAAGGGTGAGTCCTGGGCCCAAAGAGAATTCCAAACTTACCCTGGGAAAAAGAAAATTTGGCCCTGAAGTCAAAGCTGAGAGTGAGCAGCATTATTAAGTTTCTCAAGTGTTGGACTCCTTAGTGTTTACTTTAGTCCACAGCTCTAAAGCCAAGTCAGAGAGGTCTTGACTGTCACAAAAAATCTTTTAAATACTACTGTTAGGACAATTAATGCTACTACTTTTATCACTACGACCAACAACAGGTACCCCGCCATCCCCCCTTATTGAGCATTTATTATGTGTCTAGAAATGTGCTAATTCCTTTACATCCATTATCTCTAACTCTCACAATTATTTCCTTTGTGCAGTTTAGGAGACTGAAGCTCAGAGAAATGAAGAAACTTGTCCAGCATCTCATAGCTTATAAGTAGTTGAACTAAGACCCTGGTGTTCCACCAAAGCCCATCTTCTTCCTGCTCAATGAGGTAATACCCAGAACATCTAGCATAGTATCTGCCACATAACAAGCACCCCATAAAAGAAGGCTACCATCGCCCCCACCACCACCACCACACCATGCTGCCACTTTCGTCTGGTGCCATATGAGGTTCCACTAATTTGGCCAAAGTGGTGGGAAATTTGCTGGAGAGTATTAGCCTCATGAGATTAGGACGTGAAAATGGAAGGAAACTTTGGTGTGGGTTTGAAAGGTAGTAGAGAAAACATCTTCCTGGTAGGTAAAGAAAAGTGTTTTTTTGTTTTGTTTAATCTTAGCACTGCCACGGTGTTCTGCAGTGAGCCCCCCATGCAGAGTGTTTGTCAAGATATGTGGCAATCTGTAATTCACAGCCCACATGAAAATCTGGCACATGTTCGGCCCTGTCGAGTGGCTCATCAATTCTGAGGTCAGCCCAGTTGGCTCCAAGCCCCAGAGCTGAGGATGACACACAGGAGAAATATGTGCTTGCTTTCCCATCTTGCGAGGTGCCAGCTCTCCTCGAGCAGCCTGAGTCATGAAGTTTCTCATCACTCTGAATCAGAATCCTCATCTAAGTGGCCGCAATTAAGCAGCTTCTGCTGGGGAGGTGTTACAAACTGCCATGAAAACATCTGCACCCATATTAGCGGTCTCCTGCCTCCTTCCTATGGGTTTTTTTTTTTTTAGACAACAACGGGCTAACTGTGCTAAAGAATGTCAAATAAAAGCCAGGGAGAGCCTTGCAGCAGTATGCAGACCAAGTTAAATTAAGGGGCATAATCCTCACTATTGTACTTATCAGCATTAAAATGGAGGATTACCATCCTGGGAACAAAGCCCCATGACATAAAAGACCGTTTCCATTGTGTCATTCACTGTACACAGTTGCAGCCTCAGGTAGAAAGGGAAATAGAAACAGCACAGCCAACTGCTGGTTTCTGCTTTCCATCTGAGGTTCCCTTCTCCCCAGCCAAATAACCCTCAAGTACACAGATGATATCACCTTTCCCCTGAAGCTGTAGGCTTTCTCCCAAGAATGGAGTGCTGGAATTTTCTCTACCAATCACAGGGTAAAAAATTTATATCAATCAGGGTTTATTAATTACCTAGCTATGGCTTCAGATTTACTGCCACAGTGAGGATATAGTTGACTCTATACATCCATTATCTCTAACTCTCACAGTTATTTCCTTTATGCAGTTTAGAAGACTGAAGTTCAGCATTTGGAGCCCTGGGCCAAGAGAGGCATTAGAATGGACCTGTCAAAAGGATGGGCTCTGGCATCAGGGGGCCTGCATTCACATTCCCGACTCTGTGTCTTTACTAGGTATGTTACAAGTTGCTTGTAATCCTCCCAAACCAGAAATGATCAATGTCTATCTCCCTCACAGTGTTATGAAGCTTGACTAGGATAATGTATGTAAAACACTTAGGAGAGCACACAGCAAGTTTTTAGTGAATTCTAAATGTTAGGTGTTATTATTGTCTAGATTCAAACCCCAGACCTGCTGTTTATTCTCTCGATCAGCTGATTAGAGGCAGGAGCAGGTAAACCTGCTATATCCATCCTCCACTGGCCCCTGGGCCAGCATTTGGGAGCCACTGCCTTGGCCTTCCCCCCAGGTTCAGTTTACTCATCTGTAACAGGGGGTCAGTAATGCCAAAAAGTTCCTGTGAGAATTAAGCGAGATAATGTGTGACAAAAGACCCTCCATAGCAATAAATGTTGGGTGACTCTGAACGATGACCTCAACACTTCCCTGTAGTTCTTATTCTGAGGAATCTTCCTCGTCATCTCTGGGTCTTATTAATTCCCCCCTCTGCTTTTGCTTTCTCTTCATCTTTCTCTGGCACCCATCTTCTCCCATCACTACCCCTTCAGCACCTTGTGGCACACACTGTTGATCGTCTTCCCACAGCCCCTCCCAATCCCTTGCTCCTTTGCCTGGTCTCTCCTGTAGAAGTGGAAAGTTCCAA
Organism: Cabassous unicinctus; assembly: GCA_029593785.1. NCBI lineage: Eukaryota > Metazoa > Chordata > Mammalia > Cingulata > Chlamyphoridae > Cabassous > Cabassous unicinctus. The sequence continues at coordinate 11,204 of JAQZBX010067652.1, forward strand.
AGCTCACTTTCCCAGCCTCCTTGGCAGCTCCCCTGCAGAAACACTGCTGAAAATTCTGGCCAATGAGATGTGAGGGGAGGGTCCTGGGGGACTCCTGGGCAAGTCTTCCTCCTAACGAATGGAGAGAGGCTCCTGAGGAAAGCCCCCATCCCATCCACCTCTTCCTTCCTGCTTCAGACATTGCCATGTGAGGAAGTGGTGTACAGTGCAGCTTCAGCCAGCTTGTGACCATAAGGGGGGCCTCTCTAACAGGACAAAAGCAACAGCACAAAGAGATGCAAGGGGCCTGTGTCCCCGATGACACCCCTGAGCAGTTGACCCAGCCCAGAAACTTTTGCCTTCAGACCTCTTGTCCTGAGGGATCCCTGAATCTGCTAACTGGAGGCTCTGTAACTTGCCACTGAAAACATCGTCACTAGCATAACCCTGTTCCCTTTTCCCCTCTTCCCAACTTCTTTCCAGTTGACCACTGGGTTGCTCCATTGGCTACAGAGGTGCTTGTCAAATACATAGGGAAAAATGGGACTCCAGCACCCATACCTGGCACCATCTGATGAATTATTCTGGATCCTCTTGTTGCTGCCACCACCACGATTCAGCAGGAAGAATACTTCTCTCATAAAAATCTGAGTCCTGAAGACTGGCTTGGAAGTCAGCCCAATAAAATTATTGAGAACCATTTGGACACAAGAAGGACTGTGGTTCAGCCTCCACCCTTGAGAAGCTGACCTTCTAGTGCATGGTTAGCCATATCTACCAGGCAAAACATGAAGAGCCCCACAGAGAGTGATGAACCAAAGTGTGCTCCAAGGAACTAACACTCACAGTGATATAGGAACTTGTACTAGAGTAAGTCAACTCAACACTAAGCACATTATTTAGTTCTGCTGATTTTTTTTTTGTAACAAAACTTTCTTGATGAAGAAAGAAGTGGATTGATTTATATTTGGGCACAAGTCCATTATCTTGTTGAGAACTGGCACTTTGGATAGTAATATTATAAAGAGACTCTGAAGATTTAGGGATGTTAAAAAGAATTGAGAAGTTGTTCATGAAGGAAAGAGATAGGACCATTTTGACAGAATATATAAGAGTTGAACAGAAAGGATGGGCAGAGAGAACATAGGCGGGTGTGTCAGTGGAACACTAAGTCTGATTTCATTCAACCGTAAGGCATATATAGGGTCATACTAGAGGTAAGCCCGGAGAAATTGGAGCAAAAAGGGAGAGGCATGGAATGGCAAACTGAGGAGTGTGAACCTATTTTTGTCTAAAATGGGAAGTCATTAAAGTTCTTTGAGCAAGTCAGAATATGCTTTAGGTCCATTGAAGAAGTGTCAGCAATGAAATCTGGTCTGTGAAGAGTAGAGAACAGAGGGACAAAGAGATGCTGGCAGGCCCTGACCCGTGAAACTTAAGAAAGTGCTTGGAGTTGGGGGTCAAATGGGAGGGAAGGCTCAAAATGGCTGTGCAAGGTTTCAAGACCAGATTGTGGAGAGGTTTGTGCCACTCACAGAAACGGAAGGTCAGGTGGAGGAGGCAATTTGGTGTGGCTTTTCTGTTGCTGTCGTGGTGTGTAAATCAGGAACATATGTTCAGCAGAAGGAACAGAGATCTGAGAATTATGCTCACCCAGCTGAGAACTGAACTAGAATACATCTGTGAGGGATGAGATCACCCAGGTAAGAAACAAAAAAAGAAGAGACTGAAGGGTTTAGAAAATTGCCAGAATTTAGATGGGGGTGGGAGGCAGGGAAGGAGGATGGAGACAGAGAAGATAGAGACTGAGGATGTCTCAGGAAAAACCTGAAGAACGCTGTATCACAGAAACCCACGGAAGAGTGGGGTTCAAGGAAAGCATGGCCCATAAAATGAAATGCTGCAGGGGAATGGGTGTAGCTCAGTGGTTGAGCGCCTGCTTCCCATGTACAAGGGCCCAGGTTCAATCCCTGGTACATCCTAAAAAAAAAAAAAAGAAATGCTGCAAAGAGTCTGATGAAAATAAGAATCTAAGAGACCGGGAGCTGAGCTTCCCAAGAGCAGTTTTAGGGACATGATGAAGGCCCAGATAAGCTTTCAGAATTAAGGAGGGAGGGGTTGGCAAGGAAATGAGGCAGCAGACCTGGATGCCAGTTTGAAGAAGTCTGGTCATGAAGGTGAGGAAAGGGAGGGACAGAGTCAAGGGCAGGCTTTTGTTAGAATGGGGAGAGGTATAAGCAAAAGGAAAAGGGACAGTGGAGAGGAAAAGCTGGAAAAGCAGGGGGTAGGCTGATGGTGGTAGGACCTGAGGGCAGGAGCATAGACAGAGGGGTTAGCCTTTGTGAGCAAGAGGACCTGTGGGTTTTGAGACAGGAGCAAAGGAATTTATACAGATGAAGATAGGCAGCAACTCTAAAGTGGAGGGAAGGGAAGTGGAAGGGGCTCACAGCCCTGCCCTGATATTTTGAATAAAGCCAGTCAACAGCTGAAGTTGAGGAGACTCAGGCTGGGGTGGGAGTAATTTTGCAAACTGGTTCACGGACTTGTCCAGGTTCAAACAGCTGGACCATGTTAGCACTCGGACTAGAACCCAAGTCTTCCACCTTCCAAGTTCAGTGGTTCTTTGGTTGCATCAGAAAAGTTTATTATTCTAATGTGAGATTTTAGATCTATAACATTTCTTCAAGTACCCTTAAGTAAGCTACTTTGACTATGTAAATTTAGTCCAAAGGCAACTGGAGACACTAGAGAAGTAGCAGAATTTAATTTTCAAGTCTCCAAAATATTAATAAGAAGCATGAATAAAATTAAGAATTATTATTTTTTAATTGCAATTCAAGACTTCCTCTTTGTTCTAGGTGAAAAGATGCAAAGAACCCCCTAATGATATCTTTTTTCTCTGAGTCCTGGAGTAGACTTTTTTTTTTTTTTTTTTTACCTCCAATCACTGCCTCTGTCCTGGAGTAAACTTTTAATGAAAGTCCCCACAATTTGGTGGAAAATAAGAAAGGAGAGTTGCATTCTACTTAGACCTTCCCCTTGCCATAGTCCACTCCGTTCTGTGACACATGGGATGGGGCCTGGGAAACTTTTCTGAGAGAAAATAGGCTACAAAGTCTTCCCTGAAGAACTGGCCTATGCGTCCTCGAGTCTACAGTGCTTGGTGTCATAGCTTGGCCTGTCTTGACTTCAAGTGACCCAAGCCCATATTTCTAGGGTCATCTTTCCCTATAGACTCTGAGGAGCTCATAAGTTATTGAGAATAGCAAGCTATTGTGCTGGACAAGCTCTGCTCTACTCCTTTTGAATTATATCTAACTAAAACCTGTGAGTAAACAAGAAATGATACTGCCTTTTTTCTGTAGCTTAGACCCAAGATTTCTCAACCTTGGCACTGTAAACATTTTGGGCTGGACAAGTCTTCATTGGGGGTTGGGGAGTGCGCTGTGCATTGCAGGGTGTTTAGCGGCATCCCTGGCCTCTGCCCACTAGATGCCAGTAGCACAATTCTCCCCTTCCAGAGCTGTAACAACCAAAATTGTCTCTACATATTCCAAATGTCTCCTGGGCAGGGGCAGGGTGGGGGGAAGTGGTGAGAATTTCCTGGTGAGAACCATTACTTTAACATAACGAGGCCAAGTATAAGTTTTACCATAAAGAGAACCCAATAGCCAGGATTCTGTTCAGATTCCCCTATAGAATAAAGGCTTTTGCCCACAGGGTAATGACTGCAGACATGGGAAAATCTGATGGAAAATACTTTTCAACTCCACTCTCTCCAACTCATCAAAATAAAATAGAGAGGAGCGGATGTAGCTCAGTGGTTGAACGCCTGCTCCCCATGCATGAGATCCTGGGTTCAATCCCCGGTACCTCCTAAAAATAAATAAATAAAAATTAAAAAATAAAATAAAATAGGGGTCGAAATACTTTTGTTTCATTGTCCATTGGAGCAGAGCACCTGCGTTTAAGACTGGAAACACTTATGGATACTCTGATGGTTGAGAACTCTTTAAATAAGACTCACCGATTTTTCTCAGCGACAGCAGGAGAGTAGGTTGAGGTCTCTGCATGGCCACTGTTAGAGTCTGCGAGTGGACTGCTTTTATGATCTATATAGCCCTTTAGAACTGAGAGAAAATAAACAAGGACTTAGAATTCAGTCTAAGGATAAATTCAAAAGTAGGCAGGGTTAAATTTCTGTGCCCATCTACACTCTCTGCAGCGTCTGTCTCCCTGCCCTCGTGCCACTCCCTGACTTTCTGCAGTCTTTCTGCAGTATGCACCATCAAAACTGACCAATTTTGGGACTCCAAGTTCTCATTCTATGCTAGGATCAAGCCAACAAATTGTATAAAATAACTCATGCTTATAGGAAAACAAGCCATCTATTCCTAGCACTAAATATAAATAGTGGACAGAAATGAAAGGCCCTGAAGTGAGGTAGATCTCAATAGAAGAAGCATACAATAGCTGTAAAAGCACCATATTAAATAGATTTAGGGGGCAGATGTGGCTCAAATGGTTGGGCGTCCGTCTGCCATATGGAGGGACCTGGGTTCGATCCCTGGGACCTCCCGGTAAAATAAAAAAAAAATATATATATATAGAAGGCGCATGGGCTGCCAGGCTCTGTGTGCCAGTGAGCCGCCAGGCCCTGGGAGCCATGCAGCAAGATGATGACGTAACAGGAGAGAGACGCAGGAGAGAGAC
>JAQZBX010067653.1:0-15895 GCA_029593785.1 Cabassous unicinctus
ACTTTTGGTTTTCTTGATTCTTTCTATTGTTTTTTCTTTTTTTTCCTATATCATCTATCTCTGCTCTAATCTTTGTTACTTCCTTTCTTCTGCTCACTTAGGGTGAAGTTTGCTCTTCTTTTTCTAGTTCTTCCAGTTCTGAGGTTAGGACTCTGATTTGAAGTCTGTCTTCTTTTTAATGTAGGCATTTAGAGCTATACATTTCTCTCTCATCACTGCCTTTGCTGCATCTTATAAGTTTTAATATGTTGTATTTTCATTTTAATTCACCACAAGATATTTGCTAATTTATCTTGTGATTTCCTCTTTAACCCATTGGGTGTTTAAGAGCATATTGTTTAATTGCCAAAAATTAGTGAATTTTTCATTTCTGCATTTGTTATTGATTTCTAACTTTATTTTCTTGTGGTCAGAGACTATACATTATATGATTTAAATACTTTTGAATTTATTGAGACTTGTTTTGTGTCCTGACATATGTTCTATCTTGGAAAATAAGCCATGTGCACTGAAAATAATAATAATGTGTATTCTATTTTTTTTGTTAGGTGAACTGTTCTATACATGTCTGTTAGATCTAGATGATTTGGCATATCATTCAAGTCTTTTATTTCCTTATTGATTTTCTGAGTAAAGGTTCTACCCATTATTGAGAGTGGTGTATTTAAGTTTCCTACTGTTAATGTAAAACCATCAAATCTGTCATTATTGCTTTATATATTTTGGGGCTTGTTCTTAGGAGCATATATATTCATAATTTTTACATTTTCAGAATATAATGATGATTTATGTTCCTCATAGCTGTTTTTTATTTAAAGTCTATTTTATCTGATATTAGTATAGCCACCCTAGCTCTCTTTTGTTTAATACTTGCATGGTATTTTTTTTTTCCCCCAATGCTTTCACTTTCAACCTTCTTGTATCTTTGATTAAAAGGTGAGTCTCTTGCAAACAGCATATAGTTGAGTCATACTTTTTATCCATTCTGCCAATCTTTGACTGGAGAATTATAACATTACATTTAAATTCACTACTGATAATGCCATTTTGATATTTAGCCTTTGTTCTTCTGTTAATGCCTATATTTATATTTATTTGATTTTTTTTGTGTTGTACCATATTGAGTGCTTTCTCATTTATATCTGGATATATTTTTCACCTATTTTCCTTATGGTTCATGGGGTTAAAAAATTTAACATCCTAAATATATAACAATCAAATTTGTTTTGTTACTAAATTAGCTTCAATAGCATGTACGTATACTTTTCATATATCCCTCTGTCCCCCACCACTTTTGTACTTGTTACCATTTATATCTTTGTACATTATATGCCTAAAAGAAAAGATTTATCATTAGTTTCTATGCATTTGCATTTTATACCTGTAGGAAGTAAGTGGAGTTACATACTAAGTAAAACACTACAATAGTACTGACATTTTTTAATTATCCAAATGGTTGCCTTTACCACAGGCCTTTATTTATGCTGCTTTGAATAACTGTCTAATGCTTTTTCCTTTCAGTTTGAAGAACTCCCTTAAGCATCGCTTATCAGGCATGTCTGGTGGTGATGAATCCCCTCAGCTTTTGCTTTTCTGGGAATGTCTTAATCTCTCCCTCATTTTTTTAAATTCTTTGCTGTCAGTTTTTTCTTTCAGCACTTTAAGTATTTCACCCTAATGCCTTCTTGCCTTCATGGTTTCTAATGAGAAATCAGTAGTCAATCTAATTGTTATTCCTTTGTACATAATGGCGGCTTTTCTCTTGCTACTTTCAAGACTCTCTCCTTGCCTTTGCAGTTTATAGTGTGTTCAGTATATGACAGGGTGTATTCTTCTTCATTTATCCTTTTTGGTGTTCTCAGTGCTTCTTGGATGTGTATATTCACATCTTTTGCCAAGTTTGGAATTTTTCTCGCATTATTTCTTTGAATATTCCTTTTTCTCTTTCTCTCTTTCTTTGCTTCTGGGACTCCTATAATATGTATATTGGTATGTTTAATTGTGTCCCCAGATGTGTCTTCAGTTTTTAAGCTTTTAATAATTCTTCTGTTTTTATGCTCCTTAGTCTGATTCATTTAGTGTCTTCTCTTTGAGTTCACTGAATCTTTCTTCTGCCATCTCCAATCTGTTTTTGAAACTCTCCTGGGAATTTTTCATTTTATGCATTGTGATTTTCAACTCCAGTAGTTCTGTTTGGTTCCTTTTTAAAATTTCTATCTCTTTACTCAGATTCTTGTACTGCTCATTCTTTGTTTTCCTGATATCCTTTAATTCTTTCTCTGTATTTTCCTTCATCTTCTTGAGCAATTTTAAGGTCTGGTTTTTAAAAGGCTTTGTTTGGTATGCCCACATTCTGGTCTTTGTTGTGTTTTCTGGCTTTTTATCCTTTTCCTTTGGATAGGCCAATTCCTGTATCTTTCTTTGCCTTGTACACTTTTCTTGCTTACTGTACATTTTGATATTTTACAATGTTAACACTTGAATTTATTCCCTGAAATGTCTGTTTCTTGATTTTATAAACAGCCGGTGGTAAGATAGAGATTTTCTTGAACTTCAGCCCTCCTCTCAGGAAGGTAGTCCCAAGATGAATTCAGTGTGCAGGGTTTTCCCTGTCTTTCTGGGTATGTATCTTGTCCTGGCCTTTGGCTTGTTAGTTGTTTTAGAATTCCCCTGATTAGGAGAGTGTGGTTATATCCTCTTTTTGCCAGGCTCCCAGATGTTTGAAGCCAGAAGGACTTTGCTCCAGGTATTCTGCCTCTATAGTTTGAATCCTTTTGTTGTCTCAAGCTGCTTTTGCCTGGAGAGCAAATTCTGGGGGAGGGCATGCCAGAGGAGACTTTCCAAAGTCAGTGTTTTTCAGTCCAAGTGAGGCCAGAGACCCACAAATGCTATAGATAGGCTCCATAGTGCCCTGGAGTGGGGGCCAAGAAGTGCACCAAGAGGTTCTACAACAGTTCCTCAATGTTGAGCTTTACTGGCCTGTCTAGAAAATACAGCTCTTCAGCTAACAGTCCCCCACAGACCTGAGGGAGTGCAGCACCCCTGGTCTTCACTGGTGCTGTTCCTGTCCATAGCAGATTGAAAAAAAGGCTGCCGCTGCCTTTGTCCAAGCAGGTTGAAACAATGGCTGCCCTCAGAACTGGTTCCCAAGTGATCCAAATTTGCTAATCAAAGACTGTGATCAGTGATTGGCCATGTCCACACCTGGTCTCAGGGAAGAGAGTTTTTATGTCTCTTTCTGTAACCAGCCAGCTAGCCCAGGCTGGGCTGTGTGCTTGGTGATGTGTCCAGGTTGCTGCTTCATGGAGAGAGTAATTTACTGTTCTTTTCCATAATTTATCAGCATCTTCCTCTCACTTTTCCCTGGATGCTGTACAGTGTTCTTCTGGCCTCTGACATTTCAAAATATTTGTTTCAGACAGTTTCTGCCTGTTTAATAGTTGTTTTGGTGGAAGGACTGTCCTGGAGCTCCCTAATCTGCCTTTGTTGCATGTGTTTTTACATTAGATTTTTAAAAACATTTTGTGATTAAGCATTTTCCCAATGAAAGTTATTGGCTACATAATATACAATGAATTGGTGGTATCCCAATTGTGATAACATTTACCTCCATGCCTTAATTTTTAAAATAGTGTCATGGTGAAAGATATTGTACTAATCACTGACAATCCTCAATGGATACATTCCTAGATATGAAATTCTTTGATGAAAGCTGAGTATTTTTTTTTTTAAATTGTGTGCACTGTCAACTGCAGAGGGTCAATGCTTTATTCCTAAATATGTGAATAAAGAAATAATTATCCTAATTTCATTAATTATGAGGTTTGTTTGTAGCAAGGGTGATGGACATCTTTAAATTTATCAAAAATAAGGAGAAAACAGGTACATGCACCAGGGGCTAATCAATAGATGACAGATTTAAGAGGGAAACACAAGATCATATGCCCATTTTACAGCATTATATGCCATATCACTTAATATCATCTATTTACTGTTTGAATGATTTCCCTCTGTCTTGCCTCTGAGGTTAAGCTTATACATAAGTGCATATATTTTTTCTTTATTCAGTCAATTATATTTTAGACATTTTCTTTTATATATACTCTCATTTTAACCATTCCCAGAGCTCTCAATTACATTGTGTAAATCTATATTTCCCTCTCAATTATATTTCTTCTGCCTGAGGAATTTTGTTTATCATTTCTCAATTTGCGAGATTACTGGTAATGAATTATCTCAGTTTTTGTCAAAAGAAATGTTATTTTCTGCATTATAGTTTTGAAAGATATTTTAACTGTATATAGAATTCTTGGTAGAATTTCGGATTTGATTGTTTGTTTTTATTATTTAATTATTTAACTCTCTTATCTTCTGGTTTGCATAGATTTTGGTGGAAAGTCTCTTGTAATTCCTCTCTTTCTCTGTATGTGATACCCCCACACCCACTGGGAAGCCTTCAAGATTTTTATCTTTATCTTTGATTTTCAGGAGTTTGACTATGGTATGTCTAGGGGTGTGTGTGTGTGTGTGTGTGTGTGTGTGTGTGTGTGTTTTGCCTCTGAACCTCTGGCATCTCTAATTGGATGTCTTAAATGTTCAGGCACTATCTCTTTAAATATTTCATCTTACTCTTTCTTACCTTTCTTCTTGTTTTGGGATTTCAATATCAACCTTATTATTACATGTACAACTCTCTATCACATATTAGATGGAATGGTGGTTTGAAGCCATATGTACCCCAAAAATACATGCTCTTAAATCTAATCCATTCCTGTTGTTTTGAACCCATCATTAGTAGGAACTTTACATGAGTTACTTACATCAGTTAAGTTGTTGGCCAGTCCAATTAGGATGGGTCTTAATCCTCTTACTAGAGTCCTTTAAAAGGAGAATGAAATTCAGAAAGCGAGAAAGCCAGAGGAAGCAGCTAGTAAGCTAAACATCAATAAAATACAGAAGAGAAGGGAGAGACTAGGGGATGCCGCCATGTGCCTTGCTTTGTGACAAGTTAAGGGGTAAAGCTTGCCCTGGCCAGCTCCAGAATGCCACAGTCTTCAGGAGGAATGCACCACTTTGATGACACTTTGATCCTGCCTCAAACTTTTCCATTGTTTAATCTTGACCATTTCATGGTGTTTACTTGAGCAGCCTGGGACACTAAAACAGATTATTGTATCAGGAGTAGGGTGCTGCTATTGTAAATACCAAAAATGTGGAAAGAACTTTAGAATTTGGTAATGGGTAGAAGATGGAAGAATTTATGAAGAAAGGGGAACTTTGTTTTAAAGTAGCAGAGAACTTGACAAAATTGAGTTCTGATGTTAGATGGAAAGCAGAACTTGAAATTGATGAACTTGGATAAATAGCTGAGGAGATTTCTAAGCTAAGTGTAGAAGGTACAGCCTGGTTTCTCTTTGCAGCCAATAATAAAATAATAGAGGAAAGAGATAAGCTGAGAACTGAACTTCTAGGCAAAAAGAAGGCATAAATTGATAGTTTAGAAAATTCTGAGAGTATCTAGAGTAGGACTCCATGTTAGCATTTAACTGAACGTGGAACCAGTCAGCAATTTCTGTGGAAGTGAGAATATTAAATGCAGTTATCTAGGAAGGATCTCTGGAAGGTCCTACTGTCTGATGAATTTCACCCCTGTGAAATACATGCAAAACTCACAGGGTTTTTTTTGTGTGTGTGAGATTTGTGTGAGCAGAACCACTACTGGCCTGGACTAAAGTGATGGTAAAGGGATGAACTGAAGGAAGAATGGATTGGGCAGAACTATTGAAACCAAATAATGGACCGGATATATTTTCTTAGGCCAAGAGAGTGGGCCTACCCATGTGTGTGGAAAAGGTAAGTCTGCCCTACTTCTTGGAGAGGACTGGTCTTCCTCCTCTTCATTCAGGAAGAGTGTGTCCTCCCCAAAGCTCAGAGAGGGAAGGCCTGTGTCCTGGGGATTGCAAAGAGTCTGGCTTCCACCCCAGTGCTCTGAGAGCATGAGACCCATGCCCCAGTTTGAAGAGAGCCTGACTGCCATCCTGATGCTTAGAAAGGGTGGAGCCTTTACCCCAGTGTTTGGGGAGAGCATTGTCTCTACACAAGCTCTTAGTAGGGGTGGAGCTGCCACTTCATCAGACCTTAGAGGTCAAAACATCATTCCATACATGACTCACAGAATTTGCAATCTAGTGGAGTATACCCTCCTGAGTTTCAGAATCATTTGGGACCCATGACCCCTGTTTTCCTTCCAATTTCTCCCTATGGGAATAGGGATATTTATCCTATGCCTATTCCTCCATTGTATATTGGAAGCAAATAACTTGTTCTTTAGGTTTTACAGATCCACAGACAGAGGGAATTCTGTCCCAGGACAGACCACACTCATAACTGATTTTGATGAGTCATTGTACTTATCATTGTTTCCAAAATGATTCAGTGCTTTTGGAATGTTGTGATGGAATGAATGTATTTTGCATGTAGAAAGAATATGTCTTTTGGGGGTCCAAAAGGTAAAGCATAGCAGTTTGGAACTGTATGTACTCCAGAAAAACCTATTCCTAAAATTAATACATTCCTGAGTGTATAAACCCATTGTAAGTAGGATTTTTTGAAGAGGTCACCTCAGTTAAGGTATGACCCAGCCCAGTCAGGATTGGTTTTAATCCTGTTACTGGAGTCTTTCATAAGCAGAATGGAATTCACACAGAGCAAGTCCAGAAGAGGCAGCCAGAAGCTGAACATCAAGGGAACCCAGAAGAGAAGGGAGAGACCAGGAGACACTGCCATGAAGCAAGCTAAGGACTAAAGATTACCAGCAGACAGCCAAGAACACTACAGTCTTCAGGAAGAAAGCATTGCTTTAATGTCGCCTTGATTTGGACTTCTTTCCAGCCTCAAACCCTGAGCAAATAAATTCCCTTTGCTTAACTTGACTCATATCAACGTATTTGCTTTAGCCCTCTAGGAAACTTAAACAGATGAGTTGATATGTCCCCTAATTCTTGGATGCTTTAATCTGTTTTAAAATTTTCCCACTCATTTTTATATTTGTGTTTCAGTTTAAATAATTTCAGTATTCTAATTCATGGACTCTTTCCATGGTTTTTCAAATTTGATCAGACATTCTTTATCTCTGTTGCCATGTTTTGTTTTGTTTTTCTAGTGTGCTCTTTTGACTCCCTCTGATACCTTGCATGAACAGACATGAACTATCAGAAGAATGAAAGTTATCTTTTTTTTCCCACTAGTCATTTAAATATCCATCATTCTTTTACATATCTTGTCTGATTATTAACATCTTATTTATCTGAGTCTAATATTATTGATACATTTGTCGCTTGACTATTTTGCCCTTGTTATGTGTAATTTATGATTGAATACTATGCATCATATATAGAATAAGAGAGACTAAAGTAAATAGTATCATATCTGGACAAGGTTATACCTCATTACAGTTGGGGATTCCATCAATCTAATTGAGTATAGATCTGGTTTTGATGATGATGATGATGATGATGATGATGCGGCTTCTATGGCTGCCTTCAGTGCACTTCAAGCTTCAAATACCTCTATTTTGCCTTTTGATTAGGGTGTGGACTGTAGTACCAGAGGATTCTCTCAGTGGTTTTAATCAACCCTCAGATTTTTATCCTTCCTGTGCCCCTGTCTGACATATGTGGTTCTCTCTCCAAACTCCTGCCACTTTCCAATGATACAATTCTGTTGTCTCTTATTTACTGACTGCTGAACTTGTGTTTGGTTACATATGTGTATCTCTGTTGTCATATTCCAACTTTATGGTGCTGATATGTGCCTGGCTATTGGGTTTGGGCCTTTATTCCGTGTTTGTGCATATGATTCTGCCCCTCTTTTCTAAGGTTTATGAATCCCACATTGTGTCTTTGGTGGGTCTTGTGTGGTAGTCAGTTTCTGCCTATCTTCAAGAAGTTGGAGAACTCTAATGATATTAGTTTAAGATCGTGGGTCCAGAAGTTGAGGATTTTATTTTTCCTTTTTCCCTTTACCTACTTACCATGGGTCTTGATGATTCCTTTGGTGACGACACATTATACTGCCCACCTCCAACAACTTAAACCTTTTGATCCATAAGAAAGAAGGTTCCAGATATAGCTTCAGGTATTTTCTGCAGTAGAAATAAAGAATGGACTCTTCAGTCTACCATATGCCCCAAATATTTCACATGAGTACCAGGTGGATGTCTGGGGGAGAAGAGCTTGTGATTTTGTTTGAACTACCATTGTGCCTATAGTTCACAGTGGTTCTATACTCTATTTAGAGTGTATTTTCTCTTTAGCAATTTGTTAAAATTTTAGATGAATTCTGCTTATCCACTATATGATGCCCAGCATATTTTTCCTTTCATTCTCAGCCTTAGGTGAGCCAGTGCTCATGTTCTGTCTCTCTTTCAAGGGAGAACTGTTTACTCTTGTATTTCAAGCTTTTTGTTTGCCCCAAGACATCTGCTCTCTGATGCTTTCAATAATATGTATGATTTTGTAGTTTATTTGGCTTATTCTTGTTGCTGGTATGGGAGTGACACTCTTTCCAGTTTTCTATATTCTAGGCAGAAGTAATGTTCTGTTAAATATTTCTAATGGTGAAGACACATTCCCTTATTCTGATCCCATTGGAAAAGGAGTATACAGATACATAGATATATATTTCAGAATGAAGTTTTCTTTGAGTCCCTGAGGAAATAATATTAGACAATTCCTCCAGGTGAGTCCATTGTATATCTCAACTCTTGCGTATTTCACATTACATTGAATATTTCCTATCTATTTAGCTTCTCCATTGGCTCTTATTTAAATGTATTATTTAATGAGAACAAGTCAGAGCAGATGTTAATCACAAAGCTGAGTAAATAGAGATTAAAAGCTGTTTTTTTTTTCTTAAAGCACATTGTTGTTATCACAGCTCTTAGTTCAATAGTATGCATGTAAAATATTTAATAAGTGTTCAAGTGAATAAAACAATGGATAACAGGAAATGATACATATAAGGATCTTCAACTGTGAAGTAGAGAGAAATTAAATAAAAGGATGGGAATGAGAAAAGGGTTATCCAGTAGAGGCTCAGAAAGAAAATGTGAAGCCAAGGGTTAAGAACCTTTAATGTAATAGACATTTCTTATTTATATATATAAATTTGCATATTCTCCTTTTGCCTTAATAGTTCTTAAGCCTTGGCTTCAGATTATAGTCAATCAGAATGGTTTAAAAAAATGTCTTTGCTTTGGACATACCCTCAGACTATGTTCATCCTAATCTCTCGGGTTGGTCTTGAACATCAGTGTTTTCTAAATCTCCCAGATGCTTTGATGCGCAGTGAAGGTTGAGAACCACTGTCACTGTCTTAAAACATTACTTCTCTTTATATCTGTATTCCTACTTCTCCTGCAAAGTAAACTGTGCTTTATTAAAGGACTGATTCTGAATGTCTGTTATCACACATATGGTTTCCAGCTACAGGCTGACAGAGCGTTTTCCGCTGCACATAAAGCTCAGGAAACAATCTCTTTCCTGGTGTCTATATTATAGGGAATATTTACCCTCTATTTTGAGAGACAGCCCTTGCATTTGAATGATCACATTGAATGGTACCGCTGCCACAACAGATAAAACGTTTTATCTGTTAACTGAAGACAAATGCTGCCTTGACAGCAAGCAATCACAAAATCTTTCTCCTGAATTTCACATGTATATAGGCTACTTCCATTGAAATTTTAGAGACAATTTCTAGTTCACTAATCACCAATGTTGGGGAGAAAATTAACCTTTAATTTTATGTACACAGCAGAGAAAGCATTAGGAAAATCTTCGGTATTGATGTTAGGAGAAGACATACACTCTCAATGATTTATTTCTTATTTACAAGCAGTATGACTAGAAACAATTATTTATCCTAACTGAGCTTAAATCCCTCACTGATAAAATCAGGGCTTGGGCATGAGATACTCTAAGTTTCCTAATGTCTCTACTAATCTACGATTTTATGTACAATAAAAGATGTGCTTATCCCCCACTTTAGTGAGATCTAGAAAATGGAATTTCTAGTATTTCTTCTAGTATGTCAAAAAAGGTTGAAACTTATCATAATTTATTTGAATGAACTTTCATATATTGTCTGATAATTAAGTTTTAGAAACAAATGATTATATAGTACTAGCTATATGCCATCGCTTTTAAATATATTGTCATTGAATCCTCATAGCCACCGTAGAGGTAAATACTTTTCTTATACCTATTTTACAGATATGCAGATTGAGGGCAGAGAGCTCTAGTAACATCTCATGTTGTCACAGTGTACAGGGTCAGAAAGGGTTTTTTTCTTTAAAAGAGAAGCTGTAGGTTTACAGAATAATCATGCATAAAATATAGAGTTTGCATACACCACCCCATCCCCAACAACTTGCGTTGGTATGGAACATTAGTTACAGTTGATGATAGCGCATTTTAATAATTGTACTATTAATGATAGTCCATCGTTTAGCTTAGTGTTCACTGTAGTATAGTGTAGTCTTATGAATTTTTTTTAAAATTTTTATTTTGTTACAATATATACAATCTAACATTTTCATCTTTCAGTCATATTCAGATATATATTTTAGTCCTGCTAATTGCATTCACAATGTTGTACTACCATCACCACCATCCATTACCAAAACATTCTGTCATTCCAAATAGGAACCCTGTACCTTTTAAGCCTTAACTTCCCTTCCCTATCTCCACCCTATCCCCTGGTAACCTATATTCTAGATTCTGACTCTATGAATTTGCTTATTCAAGTTATTTTAAATCAGTGACATTATACAATATTTATTTGTCCTTTTGTGTCTGGCTTATTTCACTCAACATGATGTCTTCCAGGTTCATCCATGTTGTCACATGTATCAGGACTTCAATCTTTTTTATGGATGAAAAATATTCCATTGTATGTATATACCACATTTTATTTATCCATTCATGGGTTGGATTTTTGACCCAAACATCCTAGTATCCCAGCCATTGGTTTTGGCCACTAGCAGCGCTGTTCTACATCTTCTCTATGATGGAAAAAGAAAGAATCTAACTTGTATTGATGTTACTACTTACAACAGAGACTCAACAAATCAATCCCAACTAAACCCTAGCTATAGATTGCTCCAGTGAATTCTTCATGCCGTATTTAATTATAGCTGAATCTATTCCTTCCTCACTACCTAGAACTCTAATTGAAGCCATGGTCAGTGCTGGCCATGACGGTTTGTTGTCAAGTTGACATTTCCTTCCACAGAGAGATCCTTTATTTTAGCCTCACTACAGGGTTTTTGCATCCCTCAACTTACCCATGGATGCATTTTATTTGGCTGGCAGAGTGGTTTATTTAAATTTTAATACTCTCTGACATGTGTACACTCTTCAGTTCACCAGATCCCACAACACCTATTGCATTAATGGAGCCCATTTCATTCACTTATATGATAAAACTTTAATCACATTTGATTTTTTGACCCCTGTTGTATTAGTCAGCCAAAGGGGTGCTAATGTGAAATACCAAAAATGGGTTGGTCTTTACAAAGGGTATTTATTTGGGGTAGAAGTCCACAGATACCAGGCCATAAAGCGTTATGTTTCTTCTCTCACCACAGTTAATTGCCACGTGTTAGAGCAAGACAGCTGCCGGCGTTTGCCAGGCTTCTGGGGTTCCTCTCTTCCCTGGGCTGCGTTTCTCTCCGGCCTTAGCTCCTGTTTCCTCCACAACGTCAGCTGTAGACCATCAAGTGAACAGCTTGCTTCTCTTCTCCTGGGGCCTTCTTTCCAACATCAAAACTGCTCAAAAGACTGCTACAACTCTGTTCTTTGCCTTGCCTTTTATATTCGATTCCCCACCTACCAAGGGGTGGAGCTCAACACCCTAATCATAACCTAATCATGCCCAGATTAACAGATCAGTTTACAAGCATGATCCAATTATTTTTTTGGAATTCATAATTACATTAAATTGGCCAACTGTAACACCTGTCTTAGATGATGAAAACCAAAGAAGCCTAAATAGATCATAATCAGTACAGTTTGTATGTTGTTTAGTATTTTTAATTATTTAGGCAGCAAGTTTCTTCCACTATAGTGAATAAAGGCTATGGAATGGAAATAATATAATGTGACCATTGGATACACAAAGTCTACAATATCAGAGTGACTTGAAGCTTAAGGTTTTTAAAATAAAAAAATTAGTATTTTTCATAAGCATATTGAGTCAGTGACTAAAGAAAATATGCTTCCTGGACAATCCAATAAGCACAGCTCCTGGACTAAAATGAGAACACTCTAAAATGTTCAATTAATAAACATAATCTCATATAAAATACAAGAGAATCAAAGTAGGGGCTGCAACAAAGTGGGCCTGTCAATGCAGAGAAAATATAAAATCATTATCTGTGTTTCTATTATCATGTCTGTAGTTTTAAAAATGTTATTTTAACATAAACACTGGGATTACCAGCACATCCACAATAGTCACCAAAAAAGTTTTAAGCTTCAAATATTAATAGTATTAGAAAATAAATTCTTTTAACTACATATTTCCTAGCACATTTAAATATATAAATGGTTAGGTTTGGGAAAAGTTAGTAAACCATTTAAAAGAAGAGAATTTTCAATAATTATTTAGTCCCCTCTAGCTATTTTTTCATGGACAGAGCTTTAAAGTCACCAAGTAATGTCACATTAATAAGCCTAATACTTTTCTTGGTTTTTGCTAAACAACAGGCTGATTTTCTCCCTCAGTGTATTCTGTCACTCTTAAAAGACACACAGCATTACCACTTGGAACATTTTGACAAGCAATTCAGAAATTCAGATGTTCCATAGGTCACTTTGCTCTTCTAACTCCTGTCTTTCATTCTCGTCAGAGGAGGTGGCCACCCAGACCAGCCCTGTAAACTATGATTTCAGGGCCCTGGGCACTCCCAGGTGTCAGCATAAACTGACCATTTGCTGCTTTTAATAGACTCAAGAACAGAGAAAAATGCACTTCCATTATCACATAAAATTGCCCAGACAATATTTTTGATAAGCCTAAGAAGCTACTGCATTGCTGAACTAGGAATCACTAGCCAATGATAAATTAGCAATAGGAGATGGTTTGAAACTCATTGATAGGCTACTGTCTGGGGGACTTACCAAAAGTATAGATTAATGAGCAAAAATGTGTTGGGTGTGGCCTAAGTAATAGGTTAGATACTAATCCTATATTTTATCTTATCATTGTTAAAATTCCCTGTAGCTCTCATCCTATAAACAGATATAAAAAGAGAGGATGAAAATTTATACCCAGAAGTGTAGAAAGATGAACCAATGTGCCTGGTAAATTAAATGCCACGATGGGGATGGTCCATGAGGTGGCAGCATTATGAGTGAATGTAAAGTGGTTTCACATAGCAAGTAGAGTAGTTTACATTACATGCTATCACTAAATTCTTAAACTTTTTAACCCTCATTTTATAGCTGCAGAAATTGAAAGACTTACTGGTGTTATGAAAAGTGCTTACATTTAGTTGGTTATAGAACCATGATTAGAACCACAGATCTTGATTGCCTCACTATGATCATTCCAGGTAGATAAATATTCATTGGTCCCCTACTATATAGAGAGCACTGTTTCAGATGCTTTGGAGATGAATGGAGAGGACAGAACTAATGTCACAGAGATTACAGTACATAGAAGGGAACACAGATTAGAATTTCAAAACTTTAGGCTCACATTCCAGCACCATGCTTTATTTACTCTCTGATCTTAGACAAGAGGCTCAACCTTCCTGAATCTAGTTTCCTCATCTGTACAATGAAGATAATACTATCTATCATTCAGAGGGCTTTTAAAAGTGAGAGACACATTGTCCAGAGCAGCTCTTAAATAAATGAAGTGCTAATTTACATCATTATTAGAATGATTAGACAAGAAATCAAGTTAGGATAAGCCAGGTAGAATGAGTGCCTCTTAGAAAGTAACATACAACTCTTAATATGAAAACTTTATATTAGATGTATTTCCTGCCTTAGAATGAGAAAGTCTTGGGATCAGAAGGAAACTAAAATTTCTCAATCCATTTACCCATTATTTTCAGTTCATTGTAATCTTTTTAGGAATAGTATTTTTTTCTTTGATGTCTCTCTTTCTCTCTCTTATATTATTCCTCAGTAATTAGTTATAAAACACAAACCCTTAAAAATATTTTCTTATGCACGATGAAAGATATCAACTTTCATATAAGGATTTATCTAGCTACATAGTACAAGCATCTGATTTCTTAACTATGACTGGATTCTGATTTGGTCATAATTCCACTCCTGTTCAGAAAGATTTAAAAAGATAAAAGTTATGCTTCACCACTGCCACCTTGCCTCCCAAACTAATTCTTAAATTTTATATTAGAACTTTGCCTTATTGTGCCATATACAAATAATAAAAATCCTTATATGTTCCTTTACCTTGGATATACTTTAATAATCAGACCCTCTCTTGAAAATGTGTATTTCACTGCTGTTTCTTTTTTCCCTCATAAGCAACCTGGAAACAGCAGGGTAGTGTGACTTGTGTTTAGTGTACAGGAAGAATGCATCGTCATCATGTAGTGTTCATTGCATCTCAAGTTATGGCATCTTTCTTCATTGTCAACGATTCAAGGGCAGTGGCTAGCAGTTTTCCTGGGTCTTTAAAACTTGGAATTAGCAGGATTGGAAGATTGGTGACAAAGAGATCTGGGAGATAGGTATGTGGAAAAAACATGGTTTCTTTTTTCTGAACCAGATTCTACCTGATAAGGTATGAAATAGAGATTAGAGAAAAGAGTAACAGTAGATTATGGGAAGATGGTAGAGAAGGGAGCTCCATGACTCAGTCCTTCCACCAGAACAACTATTAAACAGGCAGGAATTGTCCGATACAAATATTTTGAAACACCAGAGGCCAGAAGAACACTGTACAGCACACAGGGATGAGTGGGAGGAAGAGGCTGATAAGTTATGGTAAAGAATAATAAATTACTATCTCTGCACTGCCGCTATTAGCGCCCATTTCTAACTCCCCAGCCAGTCACCATAAATAAGGTCCAGCCCCTCACCAGCTCGACAGAAAGGGACATAAAAATCCTCTTCCCCAAGACCAGAGGTGGACATGGCCAATCATTGAGCAAATCTTTTGATTAGTGAATTCTGATCACTGGGGGCCTGGCCCCGAGGCCAGCTCTGTTTTCAACTTGTCACCCACCACACGTACCCATCCCACCCCCACGATGGTGGCCATTGTTTTGGCCCATCCCTTGTGGTCCCCTCCTGAGGGAACTTTGGAGCCTGTCTCTGCCCCCCTTCATGGGAAAGTCCTCTCCAGTGTGCCTCTCCTACCAGAATTTGATCTCTGGGCAAAAGCAGCTTGAGATAAGCAAATGAATGTAAGAAACATTAAAGGTAGGCAATCTGGGGCAAAGGCTTTCTGGGTTCAAACACCTGGGAGAGTGAGGTCTGTCTCCTGAAAAACAGAGGGGACAACCAAACTCTTGTAAACAGGGGAACTCTGAAACAACAAGCAAAAGACAGGGAAAACCCTATACCCTTTATTTGCTTTGGGCAGACTTACCTGGTATGAGGGCAAAGCTCAAGAAAATTTCTGTCTTGTCACCAACTAGTTACAAAATCAAGAAACAGACATCTTAGGGAATAAATCCCAGGGTTAACATTTTAAAACATTAAAATGTACAGTGTGCAACAAAAGAGTACAAGACAAACAGGAATGATGACCTATTCAAAGGAAGAGTATAAAATGTCAGAAAACACAGTGAAGAAAACCAGGATGTGGACATACCAAACAAAGCCTTTGGAAAAAAAAAAAAAAAAAA
>JAQZBX010067654.1:0-15895 GCA_029593785.1 Cabassous unicinctus
TGACTAGTGATGACAAACGTCCTTAATCTTTAAAGCAAAGTGTAGTGTGGGCACATACATGGATCCTCAAATAGAGATTCAGAGTTCATTTATTACCAACCTGGGTGGCAGTGGAAAGTCTCTTTTATCTGTGAGCATAAAAGAGAACGAGGTCCTTTGAAAGAGCACAATTGCATGCAACGTAGCTGGTGAGGCTGTAACTCTGATGAGCACGGCTTCTCTTTCCTGAATCCTCACCCCCGTGAGGAGGTGGCTCCTAGGGGCTGCCAGTGCAGGCAATTTTCTTTACCTCTAAAGACAGAGAGAAGGATGGGTTGAGGTGGGAGTGAGCTTTTGAGTAGAAAGATGATTCATAGGATTACTGGGAAAATGTGACACATCTAACCAATTGCACATGCATTGGAAGCATGCAGAAAAAGCAAATAAAACCTTCAACCTCTCATTCATCCCAAGCATTAGGGGGCTTTTATTTGCGCCCATAAACACTTTGAAGCCATTCATTTCATTACAGAAAATAAATGGGGAAACTTAGCTCCCTGAAAAGGGAATTACCCACCTTTAATTTCTAATTATTCCTTCGATTCTATATGATGTGCAGAAGGGTGACTGCAGGTACATGGGGAGATGCATTCCTGGTGCTTGACCCAATTGAACATCCCCTTAAGGGGAATGAACGACCGGCCCGGTTCTGTGAGTGTGAGCCGCAAAGAGGCAGGCAAAGGTCACTATTCTGGAAGGAGGTGAGTCATAGGATGAGAATCACTCAGGGGGAGCTGATGCGGCTCAAGTGGCACCTGCTTCTCTCATGGGAGGTCCCAGATTCTGTTCCCGGTGCCTCCCAAAAAAACACAAAAAACGAAAAAAAACCAACTCAGAGGAGCCAACGTGGCTCAGTGGTTGAGCGTTGGCTTCCTACATAGGAGGTTCCGGGTTCAATCCCTGGCCCCCTGGCACCTCAAAAAGAAAAAAAAGAACCACTCAGGTTTTTTCTTCAACCTCAGCTAGTTCCTCCTGACATTTTGTTAATGGAGGGACTTATTGGGTCCCGTATTATAAGGATTGGTCACTAACCGGATTGCGACTTCACACTTACATGGTTAATGAACTGAGTAAAAATGCGTATAATTTTACTGGTTTGGGTTTGTGCGTTTCTGTTAAGGTTTAGCTCCTACCACAGGTGCTGAAAAGGGAGAAGGCCGTTCCAGAGCGATGGTAACTCAGAGCTGAAGTATCTCCCGCTCTCCTCCTGTCCCCCCACTATTCACTCTACAGATGGACACTGAAGTCCACCATGGCGTAGGCCTTGGCAGGATGCCTGATGTGACACAGCACGGAATACACACTTCCTGCCCCGGAGGAGCCTGGTGGAGGAGAAAGACTGGGAGTGGACAAGAAAATTCCAGAAGGTCAGAGAAGGGCAGAGACAGGGCCATCTGAGCTGAATGTGGAGATGCCGTGGCTTTAGGCAGGAAGGTAGGAAAAGCAGAGGGGTTTCACATGGTGATTCTGTGGAGAGGAAACAGCAGAAGATTAAAAGTGAGAAGTGGGTGTGACGACTCCTACCAAAGGGTGCTGGCTGAGAATTGGTGTAGCCAGTGGGTGAGGAGAAGGGTATGAGTCTCCCAGGGAATCCAGTAACTAGCTAAGGTCTGAGGTAAGGGCAGGTAGGAGGCTGGCCTGTGGCGACAAAATTGTGAACAAGTTCATATTCCGAATTGTCCTTTCAGTTACGTCCAATTAAATTACTGTATATTATCAAGCATTTATTTCCACAACTTGCCCCAACTTTGGAAAGTGGCCTGAGTTGAGCCACTTTTCAGAGTACTTGCTATGTGCCACATTTATGGCTGAACAAGAAGTGAAAAAATATGTATTTAAAATTTGGATCTATTTTAATTTGGATATTTGGATATATTTGTACTTGTTAAGATACTACCTTAAGCATTGTTGGGGAGACAAGAGTAGACGTTAGAAAATAACTAGGTAGCAACAAATTACATTATGGAGTACTAGTAGAGACTCGGAAACATGAGAGAGCTCCAGAAGGAGGCCCTTTCCACCTGTCTGTCCATTGAAGCTGCATGGAACATGTCTGTCATTCTAGGCCCAGTTCTCCAGGGCACCTCCTCTTGACTGTTTTAGCCTCAAACAAGTATTTTCTTCCTTCGATAGCAATCACTCATTTGATATTAATCATTTACTATTTCATATTAATAATTACACTCCATTGCTGATATCTGGTCTACCTATTTGATATGTTATACGTTCCTATAAGCCAAGGACCCTGCCTCATTATCTCAAACACTTCCTGTACATCATAGGCATTTAACAACTGCTCCAGGAATTGGGAGAAAAGGGTGGTGATCTGGACTTTGAATGAGGTCATGCAATAGGGTAGTTAAGAAGCTCAGTCTTGAAAGTTAAGATAGGCCAATCCAGAATCCTGTTTCAGCCTTGCTTTAGGTGTATGATCCCGAACAAAGTGCTGAAACGCTCTCGTGTTGTTTCTTAGTCTGTTAAATGGGAATAGCAATATTTAACAGGCCTGTTGTGCGTGTGTGTGAGTGTGACGGCTGAGTGAGATAAAGAGCAGTAGAGCAGTGTAGAGCTGCAGCTAGTGTTTGTCACAACCAATGGTAGGCATTGTTATGAAGAGGATTTAGATAAGAAGCAAGCAGAAGTGGGGGGAGCAGATGTAGCTCAAGTGGTTGAGCGCCTGCTTCCCATGTACGAGGTCCTGAGTTCAATCCCCGGTGTCTCCTAAAAAAAAAAAGAAAAAGAGGTGGGACACTTTAGCCTAAGGACGTGGCTAGAAGCAAGACCTGAAGGAGTATGGCCAGGGCAAGGAGAGGAGAAGAAATTCAATCGGAGTGACCTACCTCAGGAGGAGACGACTAGAGATAAGGCCTAAAATGCATGGTGGGACTAGAGTTACAAGTCCTAATTCTAGGGATGGTGGCAGAGAGTGGGTAGAATTTAATGGTTTATGATGATGGCCCAAACTAGTGAAGCTGAGCACAGCTTCTGGAGGCAAAAGGAAAAAGCCTGAGCCTCAATAGCATTGTGAACTATTGACGTCCTAAGAGACTTGTCTGCTCATCATCAATGGTTAATGATACTGCAAGGCCATTATTAATTGATATTTGTATAAGGCTTAGCCAGCCATGGATGAAAGACCAGTTAGAAATAAAGCAAAGTCCTAAGGAGATTATAAGCACCACTACCCAGTCAGCAGTGGCTGCCTATGAGGCTGGGGAATCTAGAATGGCCTTTTGATAGAATTGGGGACAACCATGCTGCTTGTGCTTGGCCAAGTTGATGTGAGTAGGCGTTGCAATCAAAATAGGCACCAATTAAAAAATTTTCACTCCATCACACACATTTATTTTATTAATTGCTCTCTATTTAAGATGAAAGCTAGTTTAGACAAGCTCACTGGTACTTTTTCGGTTTGCTTGTTTTGTGCTCTGTAAATCCAGGTTTTACTGGTCAGGATGTGAAGGACAATTATAAGAAGTTAATTTGAAGCAAGAGGGATTTAGGTCAGACACAAATATACATGGCATAGATAAGGCAGGCTGTGGGAACTTCCTATCAGATATTTAAACACTAAGGTAGATACTTAGCTCTCTGGGATTATTCAGCTAACATTTCTGACTGGGAACAGCCTTCTTTCAGACCTAGGACACGAAAAGTAAAACATAGGCAATTTTTGGGGAGAAGGTGGAAAGAAGGAGGTGAATTTAATAGCCGGTGACCTAACGAACTTGCCTTTATTTGGGGGCACTTTTAAATTCTTCTTTTTTTTAAAAGATTTATTTATTTACTTTATCTGCTCATTGGCCACACATGCCCCTAGCCCTAGCAACACCCCACTGTTTATAAATAGTCCCTCCTGGTTTAGAAAACCCTGTTGTCTTCAAGTCTCTAAGAATGCTTTCCGTCTTTATCACAAACAAACCTCTCTCATTCTCTCTGCGGGACAAGCTGCTGCCATGGCTTAGATAGCAGGGGCCTAAATATTTAGACAGCTGAATGGGATAGCAAGGCACTTCAATTTCGTGTAATGATTTTAGTCTTCATTAATCCTAAGGCAAGATTCGTCAGTAAATTATAAAATGAAGAGAGAGCACTTTTGTACGCCTCATTCTTCTGTTCAGTTCCAGGGAAATGGTCCACATGGAGGTAGCAAATGAAAGAAGGGGGAAAAAAAACATTTATAGAAAATAATAAAAATGTTTAAATTGGATTATTAGACCCCCAGATCACAGAGAACTGACTGAATTCAAGCCTTTAAAGACCAAAATTAAAGGTGTGAAGTAGGGGTGCTGGTGTAGCTCAGTGGTTGAGTGCCTGCTTCCCACGCACGAGGTCTTGGTTTCAATCCCTGGTACCTTCTTAAAAAAAAGGAGTAAAATAGCCAAATTTGAAAGTGACCCTAAAACTTGCACAGAGGAAATACTGGGGAAAGATGAACTCTGTAAAGAACACTCAACTCTTTGGGGGAAAAAATCCAAGCAATATCTAGAGAATTGGCTGAAGCATAGTATTGTAATAATGGCTAATGTTTATTTAGTGCTGAATATGAACCAGGCACTTTGTTTAGATTTTCTCATTTCATCCTCACAGCATTTCAAAAGTAAGGAGACTGGGGAAGCGGATGTGGCTCAGGCGACTGGGCTCCCACCTACCACATGGGAGGTTGCTGGTTCAGATCCCGGTGCCTCCTAAAGAAGACAGTGAGCTGGCGCAACAGGCAGGCATGGGAAGCTGACACAACAAGAGACACAAGAAGGAAAAATATAATGAGAGATACAACAAAGCAGGGAGCAGAGGTTCCCGGTGCCTCCTAAAGAAGACAGCAAGCTGACGCGACGGGCAGGTGCAGCGAGCTGACGCAACAAGAGATGCGGAGAGGACAAAACATAATGAGGGACACAAAAAGCAGGGAGTAGAGGTGGCCAAGCGATTAGGCACCTCCGTCCCACATCAGAGGTCCTGGGTTTGGCTCCTGGTACCTCCTAAAGAAACAAGGAAGACGAACAGACTGAGCAAGTGGAAAACAACAAGCGGGTGGGGACAAATAAATAAAAATAAATCTTAAAAAAAAAAAAGTAAAGAGACTGGATAAAGGGGTCAGAGAATAATTTTTGGTCTAAAAAGGTTGGTCTAGTATGTTGTGGTGACTAAAAGGGTCCCCAAATATATGGAAAATTATTTTATACACTTTTCTATTTATATAACTATAACTTTTCTATATCATTCAATATGGAAAAATATATGTAGTCTGTTCACTGGACCTGGAGAGCCATAAAAGAGATAAAGTCCATGAAAACACAACAATCTTAGCAACCAATATGTAGCGAACTCCTCGCATTTGCAAGGCACTGTACTAAAATTTGGTGCTGCTGGTGCTGGTGGTTAACTGTTCACAGACAATCTTGCTGTTCTAGTTAGGGGAATAAGCCACCCTGCATGCTAAAAAGGATAGCTAATCATGACAAAATTTAATCCCGTTCAGTTCAATTCAGCAGTCGTTGAACCAGGCCAATCTCCAGCTAGTATGTCCAGAGACGGTCGTGCAGTAAATGTTCTCAAGCAGGTACTGTTCATTAAAATAGTAACATAGTGGGGGACGGATGTGGCTCAGATGGGTGGGTGTCCGTCTCCCATATGGAGGGACCTGGGTTCGAACCCTGGGACCTCCCAGTACAAAAAGAAAAAAAATAGTAACATAGGGGTTGGTAAACTTATTAGGTCAAAGCTAACTATTCTAGAGGCCATGATGATTATTACAGATAAATGGGTTTTCCTGTTATATTGTCTTGTGAGAAATGTTTGTTTTACTGTTATGATGTATTGTATTTCTAAATACAAGTGGTAACTTCAGAATTTATAATAAAATATTGTAAACAAACACCTCTCTGGTATTTTTATATTTGTCTTTTTTTTTCTGTTTTTTCTTTCTCTCTGGTATTTTTAAATCTCATAACATGTATCTTCTGACTCTTCAAGTACAAGGAAGGAATAATATTAATAAGATCTGCAGCCTGGAATGTCTTCTCTTGCTGTGTAAATGCCAGACTGATCAGGAACAAGATTTGAAACTGGGCAAGCATGAGTTAAAATTTGAGAAGCAGCATTTCTGGAATGAAAAGCAATGACATATTTCAATGAAATATGAGTAGTTAATTATTGATAACGACATAAATGCTGGATGCAAATAGTGCCAAAACTTACAATGTTAAAAATGGAAAATGCTAATCATCTTCATATTTTGTCACAAACATAATCATGCCCTGATAAAGGCTCATGGTTAAAATAAAGAAAATTTGTAATAATTAATGAGGAAAAATTAAAAGTATATCACAATTCAGTGTCACATGATAAAACACTTAAAAGAATAGAAATTCCTGAAAAAAAAAGTTGAGAAATGCTATTGTAATCTTTGATGTCACTTGTTCTATGGCTAAAAATAATCAGGCATTTTTGGACATGAAATATTTAATAGAACTTCCAAAAAAGGACAAAATTGATATAGGTGGGTCATTGTAATCTAGATTTTTGACCCTACCTATTAAAAATATACATCTATTAAAATGTGAAAACAATTTTTTGAAAAACATGCAAACTACCCAGTAAAATGTCAATCATTATTGGTTAAGCTTCATCTCTTTCCCATAAGAATATAATAAGAATTTATTTAAAATGCAAAATTCAGGATCTTGAAGACAGCTTAATGGTTTTGTTGATTTTGTAGGTCTTAACACATATAACTATATATGAAACATTATTAGTGCTTGAGAAAAATTTTTTCAATGAAAAATCTTTCTATGAGAAAACACATTAGATATTTATAAGTTGTGTCATATAATTCTAGGGAGAAAGTGTATCATTTCTACCAACTTTTAATAAAAATTCCCAAATGCTTTAATTTGGATTATTAAAATGACCACAGGGAGCAGATGTGGCTCAAACAGTTGACCTCCCATCTCCCACATGGGAGGTCCCGGGTTTGGTT
Organism: Cabassous unicinctus; assembly: GCA_029593785.1. NCBI lineage: Eukaryota > Metazoa > Chordata > Mammalia > Cingulata > Chlamyphoridae > Cabassous > Cabassous unicinctus. Next base: position 7,022 of record JAQZBX010067654.1, read on the forward strand.
CCCAGTGCCTCCTGAAGAAACAAAAACAAACCAACAAGCAAAACAAATGATAAAACCAAGGCAGGGGGAAGCGGGAGTGGCTCAACCGATAGAGCCCCCGTTTACCATGTGTGAGGCCCCAGGTTCGCTTCCCGGGGCCTCCTTGTGAGGGCAGGCCAGCCCGCGCGGCACGGTGGGCTGATGCAGCGGGACCTCACAGCAAGGGGGAGATAAGCAGACACGGAGAAGACACACAGTGAATGGACACAGCAAGCACAGCAGCAAGGGGGGGATAAATAAATAAATAAATAAATCTTAAAAACAAAAAAAAAACAACAACGCAGGGAAGCTGATGTGGCTCAGTGGTTGAGCGCCAGCTTCCCACATATGAGGTCCCAGGTTCAATCCCCAGCCCCTGGTACCTCCAAAAAAAAAAAAATACTGGATGATACAATAAAATATGTAAATCAAAGACTTTATGTTTTTGCCCAATAAGCTTTATATTTCTATTATACATCAAATAAACAGCAGAGAGAATTAAATATTTTATGTGAAGAGCTAGGAATTGAAAGAATGAAAATTGGAAGAATATTTGGATATTAACAGGAATCTGAAAAGCTAGAGCTCTAAGCACATTCTAAAAAGTATACCAAACTTTGTCCATTCCTCCTAACAAAAGTTGTGTAACGGGATTCGTTCAATATTTGAAGATTGCCTTAAATAAACACTACTCTGACAGAGATGTCAGCACCTACTTTCACATTATAAAAAAGACCTATTCCAGTTATTAAAGCTGAAGAAAGTTATCTCATATATATTCTCAGTAAGACCTACCCTTACTACTCTATTCAAATTCCAACTTGCCCTCTACTTTCCTCTAGAATGTCTGATTTCCCTTCTCTGCTCCGGTGTTTCTCATAGCACTCACTTTTAAGTAGATACAGTTTTCTTTCTTTTTATATTTGTTATTTATTTTCCTCTCCTTCTAAAATATCAGTTCCCTAAGGGCAGAGACTCTTATTGATATTTTGGTCACTGATGTATCCTAAGTGCCTAGAGCAGAGCCTCACATTTTGTGGATGCTCAATAAATATTTCTTGAATGAATGGACATACGCAACAAAAAAAACAAAACTATTAAAGTAAAAGATGTGTTCAGAAGAAGGAATATGTTATACAATCTGGAGCAAACATGTAAAGTAGTTTGTTTCAAGAGGAAAAGCGAACAGCTTGTCTAACAAATTGTATGAAAATGCACTTGTGGTTTGATGTAAAAAGTAAAAAAAATAAAATGAAGTTTTAAGGTTGTTTCATTTTTCCAATTCTGAAACTAGGTCAAATGCATTTGTGGGGCTCTGTGGATTAAGAAAATTCAGTCAACTAATAAAATATGATGGCCCAATAATCAATTTTTATAATTTAGTTGAATGGCAGAGATATTGAATATATAAAACTCTCAGCATTATAAGGGCTGGAAAATATTTAAGTGTACTTGATGGTAGTGTAGCAAGGGCTGGCACCGTTTTCTGTCCCATGGACAAAATCAATGATGTGCAAAGAAATTCTCTGTTGAGGCTACGAGTCACCTAATGACTGTACAACTAATAAGGAAGTTGTTGGAAGAATTTCTGAGGGTTTCCCATGTCAAACCACAGCTCAGTGAAGAGTGTCTTTGAGGAACAGCTTTGGCAAGCAAAAAGTCATGCCAACAATTTTTTAAAAGTCTGCAAATGATTCGGGAATTATTAGAATGATTTGAGAAACAATTGGTGCCACAATTCACCTATCTTGGTAAACAGTTATATAAAAATGTTTAGAGAACAAAAGGAAATACATTTTATAATTTTTGAGAATATATTGATTTATATCTTCATTTGTTTTGCTGTGCAGTTGTTAATTATTTTGATTATTCCATGCTGCATTGAGTGCCTACATTTACTGGCACCTTGCTCAAAGGTTTATGAGGATTTAGAGGACAGGTCTACATCTTCTCCTAAGAAGTTCACATTCTCAGGTATTGGACATGCCATACAGCCATAAAGTGTTCTTTAATTATAGGGAAGGAAAAGGTATTGGGATCACAGGTCTTCAAGGCCTTGAGATGAAGACGATATGTGAACTTGATTATTAGTATTTTTGTCATTGGAGAGAAGAGCAGTGGCTTGTCCTCATGTGTGTGTATGTATTGGGGAGGTGGCACAGGGAGGTGAACTGGGAATCCTTGAGCATTGACATAGAGAAGGGAAAGCCCCAAAACTCTTCACAGGACAGGGATAGTTTATTTGAAGTTGTAATGCCTATCACGATGTAGGATGGGCAGAAAAGAACCAGCGCTTGGGAAGCCTTGAATACCAAGCTTGGGGGTTTGGATGTTGTCTTGTGGGCAGTGGAGGTGGCGAACAAATGAGGTGTTGAGAAAGCCAGTAGGTAGTCACAGTGGGACTGGGCAGGGAAGATCGTCAGACTATGTAGAGAACAGAAACAGAGGTCAAGGAGAAAGGGAGTGGACAAAGGGGCACCAAGTGTCAGAGATGGTGCTGCTCATACCACAGGGAATTCAGGGTTGGGAGACAGACTTTACTTTCCTCTCCTTCTACGAGTTTAGTGTCGGCATGTTGTGTCTGAGGGGACAGTGTTGGCAACTGGGAAAGGTCAGAGATAAAACATATATATGACAGTGGATGTGGCTCAAGCAGTTGGGTGCCTGCCTCCCACGTGGGAGGTCCCACGTGTGGTTCCCGGTGTCTCCTAAAAGAAGATGCACAGGCACAACGAGCAGACAGCGAGCAGATACAGGGAGCAGACAATGAACAGACAGACGAGGGAGCCATCTCAGGGGGTTGGGAAGACATATATATGAATCAACTGCCTAGAGGTGATGGTTATAGTTGAGGAAGAGAAAATGTAGAGAAAGATTCTATCATTAAGTGACGTACTAGAATATAGTAAAATTATGCAGACTAAAGTTTAGGAAATCTTGAAGAGGGGCTCTAGAGTGAAGAAACGTTATTCATCACATTCCACCATAATAGAAAGAGTGAGCACCCCTCAGTTCTTGACTATTGTTATGAAGAAAGGATTAGATAAATGCATGCGTCATAATAGATTACTTTAGGTTATTCCACCATGGAAATGAGAGCAAGGAAAGGAAGGGAACTAAACAGCTGAAAAGGGTAAATGAAGCCTGAGCCCCTGAAGGCCTGTGCTTTTAGGGAAATCCTTCTTTTTCTTATAATTTTATTTTTGGAAAAACATGGTTGTTGCTGAAGTCCTGCTGGTTAGATTTTGGTTGTAAGGCCCACTTATTTATTCCTGGCTACTTACCCCGTAATTCCATTTCAGGCAGCCTCAATGATTGTGTTTATAACAAAGACTAGTCTAGCCCAACAGTCTTTTTCCTCTTTTTCTTCTGCTTTGTCACCAGGCATTTCATAGTAGACTTGGTGGAGGAGTGATCTTGAACCTCCTAGGTGTGCAGGGATCTTTGCAGTGGTTAGCAGGTAAAAAAATTTTTTTTTCAAAAGAGTTTTATGGTAAAACATTGCACTGAAGTGGAAGAAAATGAATCTCGAGGATAGTTAGGGATAATGCTGCACAGGATTGCCATGCCAGCATCTTTCTTATATTACAGCTGCATATGTTAAAAATGAACCTAATTCTGTATTTCTCTAGTCTACGTTTGGCCATTCGTTCTCTGTGTAGTCAGCTAAAACCTGGTCCCTGTACAAAACTAAATAAAATCTTGGCATATTATTCTTATTATGGTAGAGGGGGATTGAGTATTGAGAGATGTTATCTCTTGAAAAATAAGACTATTTTACAGAAAACGAAAGCAGCACACTCTCTCTTAGGACTGTTACAGATACATCAAAGTACTAATTGTAGAGTCATAATTTACACTGAGGAAGAAATGAAAGGAACCAGGACAATAACAAGTGCATTTTTAGATCATTTTAGTAAAAATAGGTAATAACTAGTCACTGAAAAAAAGATATGTGAGGTAGGACTTTGGGTATAGAAACATAATAATAAAGCTAACATCTATTTTGTGTTTGCTTCGTACAATAACCCTGTGTTGTTTATTGAATACTTGAGAAGTCTTTCAAAACATCGTGGTCAGTGATTATTCTGGAGATAAGTCCAGGGGGATTAAGTACCTGAAGCATTCAGCGTCTTTCAGAAGAAAAGGGCTCGAGATGGTCTTTTTTGCATTAAGTGAAGCCAACCCTGCTACTTTGATTGGACCAAGGATGGTGCTTGGGCCAAATGTATGGTCACAAGGGAGGACATCTCGCTCTTGGTGACTTGGTGTGAAACTCTGCCCAGTGTGGCTGGTGAGACATATCAGATCTTTTCTGAGGAAGATGGCCGGTTATGTCTGCCAGAGAGCGAGACCCCCAGGCTAGATCCTGCATGTGGCTCTCCTCTCCATGAGGCCTGTGGTACATCCTAGTCTTGGAAGTGAGACCCAAGAGGCTGGGGAGAGTTCCTTGAGCTACCCTATCAGTTTCCCACTTACCCTATAATAACTTCCTAGTATCAAAAGCAATCTGGGGGGGGAGCAGATGTAGCTCAGTGGTTGAGTGCCTGCTTCCCATGTACTTTCTGGGTTCAACCCCCAGTACTTCCTAAATAAAACAAAAAAAGCAATCTGGGTATATAAAGGTTTGCAAAATTTCTGCAACTTCAACCAGCAACTTCCAGCAGCTTCTGACAACCATATGCAAGACTTGCAGTAACTTGATCAATTCAATTCAGACTCTTAACTACCCAGGGTATGGCCAGAGCCCACAGGATAAAAGCAATCCTCTGTAAGATTGTCCTTAGGGCATCAGTCACAATTTGGGGGCCCTGGCCACCCGCACTTCTAACCCACTGGCTGTAAATTTGGGGGTTCCCACCATTCCCTCGGATGAGTAGTTCTCTAGATGGGCTCACAGAAGCCCCCGAAAGCACTGTACTTATGATTATAGTGCTATGATAGTAAAAGGGACATAAATAGTAAGCGCAAAGAAGAGAGGCAGAGGGTGAGGCCCGGGAGGGTCTCAGGAGTTTATATGGGGTTTCATTACGTGGGTGGGATTGGCAGAATCATTGCCATGTGCTTGAGCTCTATCTGCAACCCTTTCCCCTCGCAAGGTCAGGAGCGGTGGGGCTGATGTGACCTGGCTCAAAGCCCAACCTCCCCAATCACATGGTTGGGCTTTCTGGTGGCCCCCACCCCAAAACTGCAGAGGTGTCTGGCCCCACCCTGTCATCTGGTTAGCATAAGAACTATCAGGTGGAGTTCACGGAGAGCCAAAGGCAGTCCTATCACAAAGCCCAGCCAAGTTTTTATTATGCAACAGCACATCTGCATCCTTGCTACCTTAGAGGCCAACTGATACACCGGAGTCATCAGAAATGCAGGTGCGAACAAAAAAGAATCACATGCTTAATAATTATAGCGACCATCATCCTAATGATACTTATTAAACGCCGACTAGATACCACGTACCACTTCACATTTAATCATCACGGCAACCATAAGGAAAGGTGTTTCCATTTTCGAGATGAGAACCTAGAGAGGTCAAGTAGCTCATACAGTCAGGTTTGTCTGACTTTAAACAACTTGAGTCCCTTCTAATTAGAGGACCTGGGCAAATATTGATGACAACAATATCAGCGTATATGGGAAAACAAGTCATTTGTTTACACGAGTCTGAGTATAGATTATAATTACTGGGGGAAAGTTGGATCACAATAGGCTAAGTATGAACAACTTATTTAAAAAGAGTTGCAAATGTTAGTTTGCAGAACTCTTAGGTTGATCATCTGTTGGAAAAATGGGTGTCCAAGTTACCCAAAATAAATAAGTTAAATCTGTGAAATGTAGATTTGAATCAGTCAATTCTGGACCAGACTGTTCATATACACCAGCAAATGGGCTCTGCAAATGGAATTGAGGAATAATCATTCAGTTCGTGAATAACCATTTAAAAGTCAGATTTAGGAAGGATTTCTGTATGTTGTATATGTGGAGTTGCTTTGTGGAGGTGATTGTTCCCATGCTTGAGTTGCCTTGTCCCACTTTTGGCTGGCTTCAACTATGAGCCCAGAAACTGTTAGTAACAGAATGCAGAAATACACAATTCCTCTGGCCCCCAGACCGCTGCCTCTGATTGGAGGAAAACACAGAAGGACAACAAAAAACCTGGCGATCCTCAATACAAGGCCAATGTTTATGATGCACTTGAGGCTTACCTCCTGTGTATTTGCTTCTGGCTGCCAAGGTCAAAAGTGAGGAAAACCGCAGTTTGAGTTCTAGAAATCATGAACCTCCATTCCCAGCTCAAGCATTGCTTTAGCTCTTGTAATTTATATTTATCCCTAAAGACCCCACATTCCTGTTGTGAAGCTCTTAGCCTAATGCAAAGACTGCTAGAAAATTCCAATTCAGTTTGGCTCGGTTTTCATGTGCAAATTATTCTTCTTAATTGAGACCAAGGTGTATTTTTAAACCTAGATTTTTTGGTCCTAAGTTGCTGCTGGAGTGCTTTAAAGCCTAGAGGGGAGAGCCCAAAATATGGGATTTTCTCCAAGAGACTGATTTTATGATTAATTCAAATATACTGGGCCAGTGATTTCCTTTGAAGATGACTGCATTTGAGGTAACTAATATACGATTTGAAATCCGTTGGGATAGAATACAAAACCAACCAGGAGTTCTGCCAGAATTCAAAGTATATCAGATTAGAAATCTATTTTTCCAGTGATATACTCCTCTTTCCTGTCTGCCTGAAGCTGGGTAAGAAAAATGCAAGAATTTAAGTTGGCAAGTTATTTTCAAGTCGATCAACTATTTAATGGAAGATAGGAATTGCCTTATATCTTGCTCTCTTTTTCACATAGAATCGCTGATGTCGGCTATCTCCTGCCCACTCTTGAAAGTCTAGTCCAGACCTTTCCAGAAAGGCTGCCATCCCTGCCTGTGCTGTGGAGGCCTGTGGCATCTGTTATCACCCTCCCGGTTGGCATCCAGTTGGCATTGTCTCACATATATTACCATAGCAACCTTGCCAATTAGGCATCATTATCCTAATATCTTTCATCTTGTAAATGAAGAAACCAAGGTCAAAGGGACTTTATGTGCCCAAGGTCGCAGAAGGCTAAGGGGAAAGTTGGAATATAGACTTGCTCTGTTTGATTCCTAAGCCCATGTTTATGTCACAGTACCAATGGGCTTCAAAAATTCTTAATGGGAGTGAATGGAGCTCAAGTGGTTGAGTGCCTGCATCCCATGGGTTCAATCCCTGATACCTCCTAAAAAAAAGAAAGTTAAGCTTTGGAACCCTTTCTTCAAATCAGATTGAAAGTGCAAACCCAATATATAAATCCAGGAGCAGAGTTGCTCAGCAGGGAGGCAGGGCTGGGGAGCCTGGAACGTTCCTCTGTTCTCTTCCATTGTGGTGCCTGTGAGGAGACCCTTGGGTTTCCAGAGCACAATTTGAGCATCTTTGCCCCACGCCAAGCTGACTGCTACTGGATGGCTGAGAAAATGTAGCCATCTCTGTGCTCAGCTAACAATGGCCTAAATTGTCTCAAGGAAGAAGTTGATGCAATTGTAAGCCCTCAACACAGTTACTAACCCCTTGGGCTTGCTTTACCCATCCCCTATTGGTCAGCAGAGTGGTCTACAGCCTTTTTCAATCTTGACACCCCTCGATGCTCAGTAAGTAGAAGAAATCATCTGTTGTTGTCATCTACAATTGTGAGTATAAAGCAGAATGTTTAAGATTATACAAATGGAGTCTGATTTTTTTAACATGGTGGCAGAAGGGTGCCATAAACTTTGGCTCCATTTCATGTTGCTTTCTATTCTGTGCCTTCGTTTCAGCATTTGTCAAATAGGAATAAGTAGAACCAACCTCACAGGGTTGTTCTGAGTGCAAAATGAGTTACTATAGCTAAAGATGCACTTCTATTAGGACAGGTTACACGATGCATGTAAGATGCACGTCTATTAGGACAGGTTACACGATGCTGCAGAATCAAACGACCCGAATATCTCAGTTCTTGCTCATTCTACGCATCCATTGGGTGTCAACTGTGAGTCCTCTGGGTTTTGTGTTGTCCCCATTCTGAGACCAGGATTGGCCAAAACAGTGACCAGAGGAAAGGGAAAAAGGAGTGCTGAAGGGTGCTGCGTTGACAATTAAAGCTCTGCCACATTGGCCAGACCTTGTCACATGACCATTCCCATCACGGAGGGTCAGGAAGGTCAGTCTTCCGCGTGCTGGAAGGCGAGGAAAATGGATATTGGTGAGCGGCACTGGTTAGCATCTCAGCACTTAATCAGCATTAGTAACTGCTCTTTGGAAAATCATACTGCTGACCAAAATTATTTTTCACCTAACAGGACGATGATGATCATCGTGTATGTAATAGAACACGGATCCTATAAATAGTGTCTTTGTTTTAAAATCTGAAGGAAAATAAAGATTATTTTTTAACCCAATATTTTGGCCGTCAACTGTGTTCTTGTGGGTCACAACTTTATAGAAGCTTAAGGTAGTTCAAGTCCAATAAAAAGAAATAAAGAATGAAAAAAGCTTTATATAACACAATTTTAAGATTGTGTTGATTGGCCGCATTGAAAAACCACGTGTGTTATTTATTGATCAAAAGCTGTTTTCCTTTCTTTTGCACCAGATGGAAACACAAAGACTCCATTATGTGCTAGTGCTTACTCTGTCGCCTGGCAATAACTTGTGTGCTGACATTTGATTTTATGCTGGTGATAACACGATTGAGAAACAGCTCATAGTCCATCGTTATATTTACAATGGAGCCTGTCCCAGGAGTGTGAGTTTCACCTGTCCCAATGTTTGCTGCCAAGCTTGTGGAAGACTGGATG
>JAQZBX010067655.1:0-15897 GCA_029593785.1 Cabassous unicinctus
CCCGCTTCCCTGAAAAATTCTTTTGAAGAACAAAAGTATATAATTTTGAGGCAGTCCCATTTATCTATTTTTTTTCTTTTGTTGCTTGTGCTTTGGATATAAGGTTCAAGAAATGACCACAAAGCACAAGATCTTGAAGATGTTTCCCTAGATTTTCTTCTAAGGGTTTTATGGTTTTAGTTATTATATTTAGGTCCTTCATCCACTTTGAATTAACTTTTATATTAGGTATGAGATAAGGGTCCTCTTTCTTTCTTTTAGATATGAATATCCAGTTTTCCCAGCATCATTTGTTGAATAGACTATTCTGACCCAACTGAATGGGTGTGACAGCCTTGTCAAAAAACACTTCACCATAGATATAAGGGTCATTTCCAAACTCTCAATTTGATTCCATTGGTCAATCCATTTATCTTTATGCCAGTACTATGCTGTTTTTACCACTGTAGCTAGATAGCATGCTTTAAAGTCTGGAAGTAAGAGTCCTCCAATTTCATTCTTCTTTTTAAAGCTATTTTGGCTATTCGGGGGCTCTTACATTACAGATAAATTTGAAAATCGGTGTTTTCAATTCTAAAAAGAAAGATATTAGAATTTTTATTGGGATTATAGTAAATCTGAGGATCAGTTTGGGTGGAATTGACATCTTAATGATATTTATTCTTCCAACCCATGAACACAGAATATCCGTCTACTTATTTAGATCATCATTGGTTTCTCTGAGCAATGTTTTAGTTTTCTGAATACAGGTCCTTTATGTCTTTGGTTAAATTTATTCCCAAATATGTGATTCTTTTAGTTGCTATTGTAAATAGAAATTTTTTCTGACTTCCTTCTCAGAGTGTTCATTATTATTTGTATTAGTCAGCCAAAGGGGTGCTGATGCAAAATACCAGAAATTTGTTTGTCTTTATAAAGGGTATTTATTTGGGGTAGAAGCTTACAGTTACCAGGCCATAAAGCATAGGTTTCTTCCTTCACCAAAGTCTGTTGCCACGTGTTGGAGCAAGACATTTGCCAGGGTTCAGGCTTCTTGGGTTCTTCTCTTCCTGGGGCTCCATTTCTCTCTGGGCTCAGCTCCTCTGTTTCCTCCACAATGTCAGCTGTAGACTATCAGGTGAACAGCTCGTCTCTTCCCGGGGCCTTCTCTCCTTCCTCATGACCAAGCTCCTCTGTGTGCTTGCTTCCCTGGGCTCCAACATTAAAACTCAGCTTCAGAATTCCAACTCAAAAACTCCAACTTTGTCCTTTGCCATGTCTTTTATCTTTGATTCCCCACCCACCAAGGGGCGAGGCTCAACACCCTACTGACATGGCCCAATGAAAGCCCTAATCATAACGTAATCATGCCCAGATGAGCAGACCAGTTTACAAGCATAATCCAATATCTATTTTTGGAATTCATAACTATATCAAACTGTCAAACTGCTACAGTAGTGTATAGAAACACTGCTGATTTTTGTATATTAATCTTGTATTCCACCACATTGTGGAAATTGTCTATAAGTTCTAATAGTTTTGTTGTGAATTTTTTTTTAATTTTCTAAGTATAAGCTCATATCATCAGTAAATAACAAAAATTTCATTCTACCTTTCCTATTTGGGCACCTTTTATTTGATTTTGTTCCGTAATAGCTCTAGCTAGAACTTCTAGCACAATAGCAGAGGGGACAGTAGGCATCCTTGTCTTATTCACCACCTCAGCGGAAAGCTTTCAGTCTTCCACCAGTAAGTACTTTAGCTGTGGGTCTTTCAAATATGCACTTTATCATATTGAGAAAGTTTCCTTCTATTCCTATCTTTTTATCAAGAAAGGATGTTGTATTTTGTCAAATGCCTTTTTTTTTTGCAACAATTGAAATGATCATGTGATTTTTTCCTTCAATTTATTAATGTGGTGTATTACAACTGATTCTTTTTCTGATGTTGAACCACCTTGCATACCAAGTATAAAGCCCACTTGATCATGATGTATAATTTTTTAATGTGTTTTTGAACCTTGGTTAACAAGTATTTTGTTGTAGATTTTTGCACCTATATTCATTGAAGAAATTGACCTGTAATTTCCTTTTTTCATAATGTCTTTTTTTGGCTTTGGTGTTAGGGTGATGTAAGCTTCATAGAATGAGTTTGGTAGTTTTCCTTCCTGATCAACTTTTTTGGAAAAGTTTAAGCAAGATTGGTATTAGACCTTCTTTAAATGATTGGTAGAATTCACCTGTGAAGCCCCTGGTCCTGGAGTTTTCATTTTGGGGAAGTTTTTGATGACTGATTCAATTTCTTTACTTGTGATTGGTTTGTTGAGGTCTTCTATTTCTTCTAGCATCAGTGTGATTTGTTCATGTGTTTCCAGAAATTTGTCCATTTCATCAACATTGTCTACTTTGTTGGCATATATTTGTTCATAGTACCCTCTTATAATCTCTTTTAATCCTGCTAGGTCAGTGGTAATGTCAGCCTTTTCATTTCTGATTTTATTTCTTTACATCTTCTCTCTTTTTTTCCTTTGTTTACCTGAGGGTTTATTGATTTTGTTGATCTCAAAGAACCAACTTTTGGTTCTGTAGATTTTCTCTAGTTTTTTTTTTTTTTTTCTCTAATCTTTATTATTTCATTCTCTCTGCTTGCTTTGGGATTGATGTACTGTTCTTTTTCTAATTCTTTCAGGTGTGAAGCTGGTCTTTGATTTTAGCTCTTTCTTCTTTTTTAATATAAACATTGTGGGCTATAAATTTCCTTCTCAGCACAGCCTTTGCTGTATCCAATAGGTTTTTATATATTGTGTTCTCATTTTCATTCATCTCCAGATATTTACTGATTTTTCTTGTAATTTCTTCTTTAACCCATTGATTATTTAAGAGTGTATTGTTTAATCTCTGTATATTTGTAGATTTTCCCTTTTCCCACCTGTTATTAATTTCCAACTTAATTCCATTATGATCATAGAAAGTGTTTTGAATAATTTCAATGTTTTACAGTTAATTGAGATCTGACTTATATCTCAACATATGGTCTATCCTGGAGAAAGATCCATGTGCACTTGAAAAGAATGTACATCCTGCTATTTTGGGGTGTAATGCTCTATAAATGCCTATTAGATCTAGTTCATTTATCATATTATTCAAACTCTCGGTTTCCTTATTTATCCTTATTTATGTTCTATTTCATGCTTAGAGTGGAGTCTTGGGGTCTCCAACTATTATTGTAGGATGTTTATTTCTCCCCTCAGTTTTATTTTTTTAGGAGGCACCGGAGATTGAACTTGGAATCTTGTACATGGGAAGTAGGCACTCAAACCACTGAGCTACACTTGCTCCCTCTCCCTTCAGTTTTGCCAGTGTTTTTCTCATATATTTTGGGTCATCTATGTTACATGCATAAATATTTATTATTGTTATTTCTTTTTGGTGAGTTGTCTCTTTTATTAATATATAGTAACCTATTTCATGTCTTATAACAGTTTTGCATTTAAATCTATTTTATTTAATATTAGTATGCTACACCTGCTCTTTTTTATTGCTATTAGCATGGAATATCTTTTTCCAACCTTTCACTTTCATCCTGATTGTGTCCTTGCATCTAAGGTGAGTCTCTTGTAGAAAACAAATAGATGACTCATTTTTTCCCCCTATCAATCTATGTCTTTTATTTTATTTTATTTTTTTTAAAGATTTATTTATTTTATTTATTTATCCCCCCCTTGCTGCTTGTGCTGCTGTGTCCATTCGCTGCGTGTCTTCTCTGTGTCTGCTTATCTCCCCCTTGCTGTGAGGTCTTGCCGCATCAGCCCATTGTGCCGGGCGAGCCGGCCTGCCCTCACAAGGAAGGAAGCGCCGGGGAAGCAAACCCGGGGCCTCTCATATGGTAAACGGGTGCTCTATCCATTGTGCCACACCCGCTTCCTGCTGTGAGGTTGCTGCATCAGCCCACCGCACTGCTCAGGAACTGCGTGCCCTCACAAGGAGGCCTCGGGATGCGAACCCGGGCCTCCCATATGGTAAACGGGGGCTCTATCCACTGAGCCACACCCGCTTCCCAATCTATGTCTTTTAAATGGGAAGTTCAATCCATCAATATTCAGTGTTACTACTACAAGGCTTTACTTACTTCATCCATTTTATCCCTTGGCTGTCTGTTGTCATATCTTACTATTGCCTGTCTTTCTATTTTTCTTACTTATGTTCTTCATTTCTACACTTGTCTTTTCCTACCAGGGTGTAACACACCCTTTAATATCTCTTATATACTTGGTTTCTTGGTAACATACTCTCTCAGTTTTTGTTTGTCTGTAAAGAATTTAAACTCACCTTCATTTCTGAAGGATAATTTTGCTGGATAAGGAATTCTTGACTGGCAGTTTTTCTCTTTCAGTACCTTAAATATATTGTGCCATTTCCTTCTCGCCTCCATGGTTTCTGAAGAGAGGTTGGCACTTAGCTTTATTAAAGCTCCCTGTAGGCAATACATTGATTTTCTCTTGCTGGTCTCAAAATCCTCTCTTTATCTTCGGCCTTTGACAATCTGGATAATAGATGTCTTGGAGTAGGTCTATTAGTAATTATTCTGTTTGAGGTACATTGTCCTTCTTGAATATTGATATTCATGTCTTTCACAAACTTTGGAAAATTTTCAGTCAGTATTTCCTCAAATATTCTTTCTACCCATTTTTCATTTTCTTCACCTTCTAGGACACCTATAATGCACATGTTTGCATGTTTTGTAATTGCCATTCACTTCCCTGAGATCCTGTTCAATTGTTTTGCACTCTTTTGTCTCTTCTCCTATCTTTTAAATTTCAAGTGCCCTGTCTTCAAATTCTCTTATTCATTCTTCTATCATTTCAAATCTGCTGTTATATGCCTCTAATGTATTTTAACCTCATCTATTGTGTCTTTCATTCCCATAAGCTCTGTTACTTTTTTTTTTGCATGCTTTCAAATTGTTCTTTATGCTTACACTGTGTCACCTTAATATTCTTTATCTCTTTGGTCAGATTTTCCTTTGTCTCCTTAAATTAATTAAGGAGGTTTGTTTGAACTTCATTTGTTAGATGTCTTAAATCCTGAGTCTCATCTAGAGTCTTGGCTTGTTCCCCTGAGTGGGTCATATTTTCCTGTTTCTTAGTGTGGGTATTTATCTTTTGTTGATACCTAAGCATCTGCTTATGTTGATGATTTTGCTCTTTGATCAATTTCTTTCTCTTGCTTAGTGGTTTTATTTCACAGCTCTTCTTTGATTTTTAGTTTAACTTTTTTATAAAACTTTAATATTGCTCTATTTAAGTAGTAAAAACTGTGGCAGGGATCCACTAATGGGGTCCGGCCAGGTCTGCTGTGCCTGGGAAAGAATCAGGAGAGACCAGTCTGTCTTCCTTCACTTTTCCAGCTGGCCAGCAAATGACATTCCTCAGCAAACCCTTCCATGGATATGAGCCCTTCAATTTCCAATACCTCTTCTGAGCTAGTGAGCTATGGAAGTTACATTTGCCAAAGAGAAAAACCACAGTCAGCCCTCCACTGCACTCTCCTTTTCTCTGGTAGGTATCTGTCCTTTCCTTTGTCCATTGGCCACTCAACTGCAGGTTTTACTGAGACAGTTCACCTTGGGGAAGGGGGATGGGTGGCATTTCCAGACACAGGGGTATCAACTCACAGTTTTCCCTTTCACCTCTCCATCTCTACATCCCCAGTCCATCCTGGATGATGTGTGTGTCACTTTCCTGGCTTGCAGGGGTCCCCAAAATGGCTTCCTCAGATAACTTCTTTGCCTTCTCCCCCCTATTTGCAAGAGATCTGAGCCCTGCCTGAGCTATTCCAATGCTATCGTCTCCCTTCTTGTGGTCTTACATTAGAAAAGAGAACATATGACTTTTATTCAAAATGCTGATCAGATGATATGAAACCTATGAAAATGCTCCCATAGCTGTGAAGTTTCATACAAATGAAAGATATTCATATGTGACATGCATATTCTATGCTTAGGCAAACAACACTGTTCAATCTGACACTGCTCTCCTGTTGAACCTCAATATGGCCTCAGAATCCTTTTCAACAGAAGAATCCAGGAAGCTATCTCCATGAGATCAGAGTGAGAAAATTCTTTGTCATCCCTGTATGCATCCCTTAAATGACTGTTAGACTCTTATCATCATGTTCTACTCTACTCATTTATTTCATTATCTTTGAGAAGAACAAAGAGTAAATGGTACCTGTTTACTCTGTCCAACAACATGAAGTCTCTGTGTGAGGACTAGGTTGGTGAGGCCAGGTTTGGGAATCCATGTTCTAAACAATGATAGGACTACTGTACTGGGAAATAGATCAATTTCAGGATAGAAATACACTTCCCTGGAGAGATGCTAAAAGATCTTCCTAAATCCAAAAATAATCCTTATAGCTAGGATAGTTGTGGATGCCAGCTGTAGAAACATCTGTTTGTCTCGGTACAAATGGACCATGTAGTCTTGTATCACATAAAATCATCTAGCTCACAAATATAATCAGTAGCAAAATGTATGCAGACTCAGAGTACCTCCAACAGGAATAGACAAAATGTTGTTGGAAGAGTGAAGCTGAGATGAGTATCCCTATGTAACTTGCCCTGACAGAATGCCAACTGCATGAGAGGAAAGGGTGAGAAGAAATCCATGATTAAAAAAAAGAGAGACAAAGTAAAAACCTATATTTTGCTCCAAGTCAGCACAAAGCCTTTATTAAAGAATCATTTTTAAATTTATATTCCTGTAGTTTGATACTCCTTTCTACTATCATGTTTATGGATACTTTTCCTTTTACAAGAAATACAAGCCCAGAAAATAGCTTATACTTTGTCATTGATAACAGCCCTAGAGTACTTCTTCAACGTTGTGAGGTTAGAAAAAAAAGAAAACAATTATTCGTTATTCCAAAATAACTAGCAACAGCTAAAATTTAAGGAAGTAATACCCAGATGACTGTGGCAAATAAACAAGGAGAATTGTGAACTTTTTAATGTGGAGTTTTCAGCCTGGGATCAAGTTATAAACACCAGCAAATGATCTACCGTGCTTCACTGCATTCCTCTAGTGCAATTTGTTTAGTGCTTCAAGATATGAGACAGCCATATATTTTATTTTCACTGCTAGTAGCCAATTTGCAAGAAAGCAAGTAATATAAAAATGGCTATTTACTCTGTTACAAGTGGTACAGTCCATTATCACTCTCCGCTGATGTTGTTACAAGGATAGCAAATCAATAATCAGTTCTCATTCCCTAACTCAGTAAACCATCTGCTTCCATTATTGTAAACCATGCTCAGTTTGGATGCAACCTTCACTGCCATGCTAACAGCTGATTCATTTGATAAGACCACAGACATCACCACAGGAAAATTATTACTTAATTACCTTTCCCCAAAATTTAAATGGTTAAGTGCTAGGGAAATGTATGCAAGTCCATCCTGCATAGCTTTTCCTGAATTGAGATTGCTCAACTAAATATTTGGTTCTTTGCAGGCAAAGCTCAGGTAGATTTTTCATCATAACCTGTAAGCCATTGCTTCCAGAGAAGCCACTGAGATAAAGTCTGCACAATACTGACCACTGACCTGAAATGGAAATTGCTAGACACATTACAGGTAAAATATTTAATGACCCAAGTCTGAATTGTAACTTTCTTTGTTTAAGATAACTGAATTTAGTTGCCAATACCAAGCTCCCATTCTTCCTGAAACAGAAAACATGAACTTGTAACTTATAAGGAGATTCAGTAAGATTCTGTTTTCTCAGCCAATTCACATTTTAAACTCTCCCCAACTCCAATCTTCCTCTTCCTCCTTCCAAGAGTTGAGACTAAGTTTTAAAGGGTTTATATAACTGTTATAGAAGAATGTCTATACTCATTCTTCTCTGTTTCCATTTTATACTAGCATCTTTTGTGATGTTACTTACCTCCATCTTGTCTCAAGTCCTTTTTGGCAAGCAATACACAAAATGGAGATACAGAAGCACAGAGGCACAGAGATGGGCCAATGTTTGTTATTTTTTGTAAAGTCCCACACTTGCTTGAGTTTCTCCTTCTCGTCTGTAGGTGACCTCTTTCAGCTAACTTCTGTGTCCCTTTCCATAAGCATGAGAAGAATTGGCTATTTTGCTCCTCTTTGGGACTGCAGGAGGAGGCAGAGCAGGGCAAACATTCCCACTACCTCTATCAGCCCCTGCACCCATCTCTCTGCACTCTCTCTCTTTTCACATTCAAGTGGCACAAAGCACATTTCTAAGGCTTTTGACAGCCAAGGTCCCAGGCAGTACCAAGGAGGAACAGGCCCTCTTTGCACTCAGATTCACAAACTATCTTTGGGACACAAAGGCAGACTGACAACTAGGATATGCTTCTCATCCATTGCCTCTCCACTCCCAATCTTGTGGTCTCTTTCTCTGGTTCGAGTGTATGGAGTAGAAAAAGTGGACAAAAGCTAGGTCTTCATGATTGTGTGTCCTTTATAATATTTCCTAATTAATAACTGGCTCAAGACTTTAAATCTTTGAAGCCAAGAGTTTGGCATATTCATTCTCTCTTTCCTACACTAAGAATCCTTATATAAGAAGTACCCTTTTTATCAAGTTGCATGAAAGAGTAAGGGAGGCACTGTGTACATCAGGAATGTGAGAAAGAGCAAGCTATTTAATTCTTTACTTAGACGCCTGCCTCAGGCACAGTTGCGTTTTAATTGTTCTCTTCTATGTGACATCTCAGAACAATGGATGGTCCTATCTTATAGCTTTTATTATACTCAACCAGAACCAAATAATTGTTCTTTCAAGGTTGTCCCTTATCAGATTGAAATTATTTCAAGGGCAAGGCTGCAGCATTTCCTTTATTTATTTTTTGGGGGGTTGAGATACAATCATCATTTTAAATATAATGTATATACTAAAAAGATCTTAACTTATAAATATATAGTTTAATGAATAATTATAAAAGTAGTACCTATATAACCACTATCCAGTAAATCTTAGAATGAAGAAAGCACATCAGAAGCCCTGGTGTCCACCTGTCCCCTCTGTCTCCCCTTCCTGATCATAACCACCTCTCTCCCTTTATAGGCACATTATCTTAATTTTAATAATTTAACTTAATCTTAATTTTAAGCTAATGTAATTATATATGTATGCATACGAACATATACTTTTTCTTCAGTTTTGCATGTTTTTGAACTTTTGTGGATGTATCATTCTATATATTTTTTAAATATAGCTTTCTTTGTTCAAATTTATGTTTTTAAGCATAACCATATTATTGTGTGTAGCAGCACTTATTCATTTTTGTTACTTTGTTGCTATAGAGAATTTCGCTGTATATGAAGAAACCACAATTTTTTGTATCTACTCTACTCTTGATGGACCTCAGGGGCATTTCCTGCTTGAGCCTATTGTGAACCATGCTGCTATGAACATTCTTACATATGTATCTGGTCCACCTAAGCATGGGTTTCTGTAGGATAAATATCTAACATTGGAATTCCTGGGTCATAGAATACGCAGATTTTCAACACCACTAGATAATGCCAAATAACTATCCAAAGATGTAAAAATTTAAACTTCAAACTGCAGTGTGTTGGGGTTTCTATGACCCCAAACATCTTGGTATTTGTCAAATTTTTAAGTTGTTGCCAATCCTGAAGGGGTCATGTTATCACTTATTGTGGCTTTAATTTAAAAATCCCCTGATTTCTAATGAGGAGGAGACCCTTACACATGTTTATTGGCCAATAGTGGAAATAATCTTTGGTGAAATTCATAGTCAAGTTTGTGGCTAATTTTTCTTTTGGGTTTCTGCCTTTTATTTAATGAATTAGAAAATGTCTTTATAAGTTTTGAATATAGGCCCTTTTGTCAATTGCATGTTATAAATATATCTCCTCTCTATTTTACTTGCCTTTTTACATTTTTATAGCATCTATTGAACAAAAAAAGCTTTAAGAGGTACCAGTGATTGAACCCAGGACCTTGTACGTGGGAAGCAGGTGTTCAACAACTTGAGCTACATCTGCTACCTGAACAAAAGTTTTTATTTTAATATGTCCAAAGCTATACGTTTTCTCCTCTATGGTTAGTGTTTTTATATCTTGTCTCCCTAGAATATGAAGATATTCTCATATCCTCACATTTGGTCTTTGATCTATTTGGAATTTATTTTTGTATATGATGTGAAGTGGTGGACTGATTTCACTTTTTTCCGTATGAATACCCAATTCCTCCAGAACTATTTATTGAAGAGCCCATCTTTTCCCCCTTGTTCTGCAATACCACCTTTGTGATCATTTGCATTCATATATATGTGGGTCTATTTCTGGGCTATTTGGTCTATATGTTAAAATTTCACTATCTTAATTATTATTGCTTTATAATAAAGAATGTTATCTGATAGAGCAAATCCTCCATTATTTTCATTTTCTTCAAGTATGTGTTTATTACTGATCATTAAATAACCATAAAAATAGATTTATCTTGCCAAAATACCAATAAAAATTATTGGGATTTTTATTGGGATAACACTGACTCCTTAAACAAGCTTGAGCATGAACAATAATGTTAAAATATTAATTCTTCCTACCCCTGAACATAGTACATCTATTACTTTGAGTCTCTTCCTTCAATATAATTATATTATTTCCCCTTAGAAATTTTTCACAACTTTTGTTAGATTCATTACTAAGTATTTCGTACGTTTTATGGTTCTGTCAATTGTATTTTTTTTACCTATTAGTAGATAGAATGTATGATTAAAATAGATTTTTCTGTGTTGATTTCATATCTAACAACTTTGCATAACTCTCTTATTTAATAAACTATAGTCTAATAATTTATCTAAAATTGTATAAAACAATTCATTGAGTGACTTACTTCTAATAATTCATCAATAGATTCTTTTGGATTTTCTATGAATAAAATCATATCACCTAAAATTATGACAATAATTTGAAATGCTAATGATTTGTTCTTTTCTAATCCTTATATCTTTAATGCTATTTTCTTCCTAATTTGAGGACAGGACCTCAAATATAAAGCTGTATATAAGTGGTAATGGTAGATATAATTGCCACATTCCTGATCCCAAAGAGAAAATTTTAATATTTCATGATTTAATATCATGTTTGCTATGGTTTACTTATAGATATTCTTTGCTAGATTAATGAAATTCTCTTTTATTCTTATTTTTTCCATTTTTTAAAATAATGTGAATGGATCTTGTGTGTTTCCAAACAATTTTTTCTGCCTCTATTGATATGGCTATGTTTTTTTCACCTTTAATCTTTAAATGTATGAAATACAATGATTTATTTGCTATTCCTAAACTGGTTTTCCATTACTGAGATAATTTAACTTAAATAGGAAGTATTGTTATCTCTACATATTTCTACCCTGTGGAGGAACCTTCTGTTGGAACAGGACCTCTGGCTTCTGCCCATTAACCTGCTACTTCCCAAGATAGGAGGAGTTACTTATATGATTAGTCAGTTGAGGAAAGAAGCTGGACACATGCAAAGCTCAGCCCCTTCCTTCCTTCTTACATTTTGGCCATGGTCTTCCCATGGAGATCATGCTCCCCCATGCTATAAATTTCATAGGGGTAGGCACTATGCCTGTGAGAGGAGACTGTGATTTATCCAGTGTCAGGTGGGTAAAACTACTTAATTCTGGGGATCAATTTAATGAAGCCCATAGTTATTTGGCATCATTAAGGACATAACAAGGACTTCCTAAATCAAATTACTGCTCTTTTGAGCTCTACGTTGTTGTAGAAATAGCCTATATTCTTAAGTAACTATGATATCCTTCATAAAGGCTTCCAATCAGTTGGGTTGGAGAGACCCTAGTGAACTTAGAGATATTACAGACAATGCTTATCTATAGTGGCTTAGCTAAATGCAATTAGAATTATAAAGTCCTAAAAGTAAAATGAGAAAAGATGACTCGAGGTCACAGTCCAGAGTAATGTGGTATGAAGGAGGAAGTTTTGTAGAACAGCAACGTCAAGCAATTTATTTGAATCAGGGCCTTTAGTGATAGCAACACTATCACTAACAGTCAAAAGTGAAACTGGCCAAACACTAAATGGTACTGAGGGGGATGGGAATGATTCCCTTTATTGTGTCCTATCTCAGGCATCCTGGGGTCTCTTAGGTACTACACAAACTATGGAGGAGGTAGCCAATACTATATTTAAATACCTCAGTGAGCTTTCAATCATAGTATAGCATGTGCTTCTAATTCTCACTCATGCCATATATTTTCTTATTAAATATATGTCCCCATCTGAAATGGTGTGTGGGTTGCCATTTTGTTTCAATATGACAACATGTAAACCAATGTGCCTTTTGTGAGCCTACTGACAGTAAGAAAGCTAATTTAGACTTATTGAGGGAAAATACATAAAGAAGCAATCAACACAGAATACCATGCTGTGGCATTCAAAGTAAGACCTACCTGCCTTAAAGTCTAACAAAGATATGAGTTCCCTTATCTCTTTTTAACCTACATCAATGTCACAAGCTACTGGTTGCCTCCCAAGGGAAAGGTGATCTCGTTTCTTTCAAGAGTGTACATATCTTTATCTGTGTCATCAACCATGCTTGATTTTTACCAGTCATGGGTAATATATGTAGTTTGATTGATAGAATGGGTTCTTGGGCAAGCTGGTTGGTCAGCCATTTGCTGGTTTGTTCCTTTTCCATTCCTTCCCATGTTTTACTACATTTTCTGAGCTCCATTTCCCCTCTAGATCCAGGTAGGTTGTGTCAAAGGGAGGTGCCGATAGAAGACTGGAAGATAGGAGGACAAGAGAAGCCAGAGTACTTCTTTGTCTTTCTCTGCCTAGAGGGATATTCTCAACAGTGGCTGTGTTTTCTCTGTGGATCCAACTCTTCAAAGGCATCATTGTTCTTTGTGGTCCCAGCTCCATCAGGCAGCTTCCCCCTTGGTTTCTAGCTTCTGCCACTTGGCCTTGTTCCTGGCTTCAGGGCTTTGGTAAGAGCACCTGCTCTTGTTATCTTCCCAGAGATTCTTGCTCATGCTACTCTCTGGTTTGGTTTCCTCTGTCTGGCTTCAGAAATCTTCCAACACATATGTAACTAATAATTTGTATTAAACTTCCTCTGCTTAAAGTACTTAAAGTGGTTCCTCTTTCCCTCACCAAACTCAGACTTAAATACTTGGTGATCAAAGTAAAAGGAAGAAAGTGAGATTGGGCAAATTAGTGAAAAATTAATCTAAGTGAGCAGAAAAAACGTCCTTTTAAAATTATTTCCTAGTGGGGAAAGAAGAAAAGCATTAATGCATTCCCTATACCAAAGAGGCATTCTTAGGCATATAATTCATTCTTGAATTTCGATCTTTTTTCTTCATCTTCAGAGTGGAGACTGGAGAAGAGACTATATGGGCCTAATTTACTCACACTTCCCTTGGTTATTTAAACTTTTTTCTCAGTTCTCCCTTTACCCAAAGATACATTCTTCTAACCTTACTGACAAGTTTCAAAACCCAAGTATCAATAACATAAGAACAAAGGCCAATGTAGGAAGAATTTATTGAAAAAGACTGTAATCTGAAAGGTTCATGGTCAATGAATAATGCAGTGTTTATTCTGGGATATCTTGTTCTTTGCCTTCCGGTAATGGTTGCTTTTTCTTCAAGTGTGTTTTACATACTCCTCTGTCTTCTCAGTGCCTTTATTCCAAAAGATCTAAAACCAAATTCCGGAGTCCTTAGTGCCTCCATGGAAGGATTTAATGGGCCAGGAAGTTATCATTGTTAGGAGGCCCTTACTTGAAATATCAACATTGAAATATGTTCCCTTTAAGTTTAAAATGGAAATATCAAATCATTCCCCAATTCATAATTATCTAAATTTGTCCACATTATTGGCATATAAGATCCTCCAAACTTGGCCTGTGTCTTGCTATCCAAACTTATTTTTTACCACCTCCCCCTACCTCCCAGCCCACAATTACATCCAGCAGTACTAAACTATTATAGATACCTCTCCATATCACTCTTCAATTACTTTTCTTATGTTAATACCATATACTAGAACATTAGTTACTGCAGTCTTCCCTTAGATATTTTTACTTCAGTTCAGGCTTCTTTATCTCTAGGAAATCTTTCTTGACATCTGTTTCTCCCAAAATAGTTGGTTAGTTGTTCTTCCTTTTTACTCCCTTAGCATCTTATGCTAAACTCTATCACAACATTTAACACATTGTTTTTAAATTCATAGTCCATAAAAGCGACCGAAATTTTAAGTACCTCAAGGGAAAGGGCTTCACTATTTTCCTTACATAATTGAAAAACAGTTGGTACGTAATAAATACTTGAGTGTAAATTAAGCCAAAATATAAGTCCCAAAGAATTTAGCACCAGAACTTCAATCTACATTTTTCCCCAATAATCTAAATATAAGAAATTGTTTTTACTGTTTTTCCTTAAATGATCTTGGTATTTGTACTTGGAAAGTTTAATTTTATCATCTCATACCTGCTGTTTTAATATGATGTGAGTTGCTTCCTCTCTCTAAAAACAATGTGATGATGCCCACACATTATCTACTTCTATCCTTGATGCTGCCAATCCCCGGGAGGGGGAAGAATGATCATTTGTTGATTCTTTGAGTATTAGGATCTGGGTGGGAGAGGAAGTAACTCACTTGTTTCAGGCCCTCACTGGTCCTCTTTTAGCAAGGCTTCATTCTGATCACCTGGATTTTGTTTTCTTCCCATCCTCATGATATATAGTTCAGTCCTGGAAACCCAATAAATACTGGCTAGTCTCGCTTGATTAGACAAATACAAAAGAGACCCCTTCGCAGTCCCCATGCATGTGAACACAGGGTGGAACTGGCAATAGGTTTGGTGAAGCTACTCAAGTATTTAACTCTGCAGAGGAATAGAGTATTCATTCTTCTCTTACAGGTTTTCAAAGAGAAACAATACCCAGCATTTTCAGCATCCCAATATTTATTAGATCAAATGACTTCAAATTAGTCACCTGCTCTTTGGGTCCTTCGGCCAGTAAGTACTCATTTCCAATCATTATCTACTTGCCTGCAATCACATATCTATAATATATCCGTTTATCATTGTTCTACTCCCTGCACAGCCTGATAGAAGAATCCAAGCACTGAACAGTTGTAGGATTTACATATCTTGTTAGCAATTCTTCATCCTTTAAAAAATTTTTTCCCTAAAGCACCTTCATATGTTGAAGTTACTCATTCATCTCCTGGGTGGTTGGGGTGGGTTAGGGGGCCTGGATAATATTGAGTATTTGAGGGCTCATCAGTACAGCCAAGATGTTTTGAACTCTAAAGAAAAGCATGTTCCAATCCCCTGGCCAGGAGTTGCCTAAGAGGATGAGGTCTCCAAACTCTCCTGTAACAATCTTATTGCATTAAGACTGTGTAAGACATTCAGTCCAGTGCCAACAAAGAGATCTCCTCAGATGCTATGTATTTCTCTCTGCATTTTCTGTCATTGCTGACCCCAACCTCCTACAAACCTAGTTTGGGCTAGTCTGGCTCCAACTGCACTCTGAGACTACAACAAGTCATTGCTTCTTACAGTTCCCTCAAAATAGCTCCCAAAGTCTTAGACCTAAATTTTTAGCAAAATGAATGCTCAGCTTTAGGAACTGGCATTTTCAGCAATGTTTTTTTGTTTTATTTTGTATTTTATCAGTGTAGTCAATGCTATGTATTTTATCCATTCATCTGAAAGTGATATCTTTTTCTTCTGAATGCCTGTAACATTTTTTTCTGTCCTGTGTGTGTATAATTTCTGAGTGAAAAAAAATGTATTGGTTTCCTATTGCTGCTGTAACAAATTACCACAAAGTTAGTGTTTAAAAACAATACAGTGCAGAGG
>JAQZBX010067656.1:0-15893 GCA_029593785.1 Cabassous unicinctus
GCTTCTCTCTGTTTCAGTCTATGGTTTGGCAGCCAAATGGAGACGTTGGAATCTGTAAGCACAAGAGCATACCCTCATCCCCAAATTTTTACCCATCCTTTCTTCCACTGACCATGATTAACATCTTTCCAATATATAGGTTGATGGAGAGTTGATGCATTCTTTTTGCTAGGTTGCCAATGCACTTCTGCAGGAGTGCAATTTTTTAACTGTTGATAAAAATTTAGAAAATTCAAAGTATATAAGGCTTTATTTAATTCATCATGAGGGATTATCATACCATCACCATTTCCCTCTTTTTGTTTTTGAAGCATATATTTTAAGGTTTGATTAGCACATTCTACAATAGCTTGTCCTGTAGGGTAATATGGGATACCAGTGACATGAGTAATACACCAAGTGGCACAAAAGTGTGTGAATGAATGACACATATAAGATAGATCATTATCTGTTTTAATTTGCAAAGGGATACCCATGATAGCAAAACACTGCCAAAGATGAGATTGCACAGCAATAAACTTTTCACTAGTATGAGCTGATACCCAGAGAAAATAAGAATAAGTATCAATAGTGACATGTACATATTTGAAACGTCCAAAGGAAGGAACATGTGCAACATCCATTTGCCAAAGTGCATTAGGCTGTTCACCTCACGGATTCACACCGGAGGGTATTGTAGAATTATGAATTGGGCCGCATGTGGGGCAAGAGTGAATAATATGTTTAGCTTGTTCTACAGTAAGATCAGGTAATTTGTATTTCAAACCTTTGGCATTCACATAAGTATTGTTATGAAAATCAATAGCAGTTTGAATTGGAGCAACTAATTTATTTACTATGTCATTAGCAGTTGCCAAAGGACCAGTCAAATGGGAATGGGATCGAATATGAGTGATAAAGAAAGGGGAAACACGATTTTGTACAAGTTGCTATAAATTATAAAACATTAGTGAAAGTTCATTATGAGGTTCAATATGAGCAGTTTCTATGTGAGACAAAACTTGGCAAACATAAGCAGAACCAGAAACAATATTAAGAGGGTCTGAGACAGTTTGTAACAATTTTATTACAGCATCAAGTTCTGTTTTTTCTGCTGATGAGTAAGGTGTTTGCCAGACCTGTTGATGATGTGGTCCAGTAAACCCAGCCTATCCATTACTGCTCCCATCAGTAAAATATGTAGCAGCATGTGGAAGAGGGTGGTTTTTAGTATAGAAGGCAAGACCCATGAAGTATGTTTCAAAAACTGTAGTAATTTAGAGGATGGAAAATGATTATCAATAATGCCAATGAAATCACTTAGAGCAATTTGCCAAGAAGAGCTCACTGTAAATAAATGAGTAATTTCTTCTTTAGACATAGAACATAAAATACAGTCTGGATCTCTGCCTATAAGATGGCAGAAACGAGCCCTGCCTTTTCTGATCAAATGGGAAATTTTATCAACATAGGAATCTAAATTTTTATGGATTTGTTAGGCAAAAAAAGCCATTCTAATATCCCATCTTGCCAAAAAAGTCCAGTAGGAGAATGTAAGGTAGGTAAAATAATTAATTGAATAGGTTTGGCAAGATCGACCCGTGTTAATTGGCCTTCTTGTATTCTTTGTTCTACCAATTGTAATTCAGCTTCGGCTTCAGGAGTAAGAGTCCTAGGACTCAAAAGGTCTGAATCTCCATTCAAAGTGTCAAAAAGATGTGAAAGGGCATAAGTAGGAATTCCTAACATGGAGCGAATCAAATGAATATCCCCCAACAATTTTTGGAAGTCATTAAGGGTAAGCAGTTTATCTCAATGAATTTGCACTTTCTGAGGAGCCACTGTATTAGAAGTTACTCAAAAACCCAAATAGGTAAAAGGAGTTTCTCTCTGAACTTTTTCTTCAGCTACTTGTAACCCAAAATGTGAAAAAGTTTGTAAGCTAAACTGAAACAAGTTCTGTAATATATTCATGCTGGGATGAGCAAATAAAATATCATCCATATAATGAATTATTAAAGCATTTGAATATCTTTCATGAATCTTTTGTAAAGGTTGATTTACAAATAATTGACATAAGGTTGGGCTATTCAACATACCTTGTGGTAACACATGCCATTGAAATCTTTGTCTAGGACTTTGATTATTAAGAGCAGGAATTGAAATGGCAATTTTTTTCCCTATCTTTAGGATGTAAAGGAATAGTAAAAAACAATCTTTTAAATCAATAATAATAAAAAACGAATCCTGAGGTATCATAGAAGGCTGTGGCAGACCAGGTTGAAGGGCTCCCATAGGCTGAATCACTTTATTTATCTGCCTAAGATCTGTTTTCATTTGCCATTTCCCTGATTTCATTTTTATAACGAATACCGGTGAATTCCAGGGGCTAGTGGAAGGTTATATATGACCAGCTTTTAATTGTTCTTGAACCAAAGATTGAAGGGCTTCAAGTTTTTCTTGAGAAAGGGGCCATTGATCTACCCATATGGGTGTATGATTTAACCAATTAAGAGGCAAAGTGAAGCCCTTTTTACCAATGGCCCCTATTATAAATTTGTTTGTTCTGGGTCAGTATAACCCAGGCCTCGACGATCACCAGGTTTGCGGGTTTGTCCAAATTGCATTTGATTCATCATATTTTTAATGGGGTCAGAAAGAATAGTGATATTTATATATGCTCCCCATTGATTTAAAAGATCTCTGCCCCATAAATTTAATCCCACATCAGCAACAAAAGGTTGCAAGGTGGACTTTTGCCCTTCTGGACCTACAATATCAAAAATTTTCATACTTTGATAAACTTCAGTCATGGTTCCAATACCTGTGAAAACCGTAGGAACCTTTTGTAATGTCGAAGCTTGAGGCCAATGGCATTTAGTTATAATAGTGACATCAGCTCCGGTATCTACTAATTCTAAAAAAACTTTCCCATTAATAGTAATAGTTACTTCAGGTCTTTGATCTCCCACAAATGTTTGCCAAAAGACCCTATGGCCTGTTGACCCAAAGCCACCAGTTCTTTTGAGAGGAAGTGCAGAAGGTTTGTTATAAAGAAGAAAAAGCAATTGAGCAATATGGTCACCACTAACTATTTGTACTTGTCCCAGGGACTGTACCATAACTTTAATTTCTCCCTGATAATTCTCATCAACAAGTTCCATTTGAACCAAGAGCCCTTTTTGAGTCAAACTACTTCTCTAAACTATCATCCCTACTGAATTTTTTGGAATTGGGCCTTTAACTCCTGAAGATATTGTTTGGATGCCCATTGATTGTGTTATTAATTTGGTTTCAGCACTTGGTAAATCTACAGCAGCACTTCCCTCTGTTGCTGCTTTTAATTTGGTAATGGGAGTGAGTGATTCCTCCCATTGCTGACAGGATATTTCAGTGGGAGGCTCATATTGCTTATCTATGGGCCCTGAGCTAGGCCTGCATAAATGTTTACTGAATGGGTGATTGACATTCCATCCCCAATGTAACCGTTGGGGAATTTGTAATTATGAATTCCAAAAATATAATTGGATCACGCCTGTAATCTAATCTGTTAATCTGGGCATGATTGAATTATGATTACGGCGTTGACTGGGCCATGTCAGTCAGTAGGGCATTGAGCCCCACCCCCTGGTGGGTGGGGAATTGAATATAAAAGGCAAGGCAAAGAACAGAATTGAAGCAGTCTTTTGAGAAGCAGTCTTTGAGAAGCAGCTTTGATGTTGGAAAGAAGGCCCCAGGAGAAGAGAAGCAAACTGTTTGCCTGATCTCCTACAGCTGACCTTGTGGAGGAAACAGGAGCTAAGCCCGGAGAGAAACACAGCCCCGGGAAGAGAGGAAACCCAGAAGCCTGAACCCTGGCAAACCCCGGCAGCTGTCTTGCTCTAACACGTGGCAATGGACTATGGTGAGAGGAGAAACATAACGCTTTATGGCCTGGAATCTGTGGACTTCTACCTCAAATAAATACCCTTCGTAAAGACCAACCCATTTTTGGTATTTCACATTAGCACTCCTTTGGCTGACTAATACACCCATAAAATCAGGATTTACATTTCTTGGCCCAATGGAACCCTTTCTGACAAATTGGGCATCTTGTTGATGGACGTGGACATGATTCATTTCTCTTTTGTGGTCCTGAAGCAAGGAGCATTCTGCACTGTTTCTGAAAATGTCCTGACCTTCCACATCTATAACACACTGCCTTGTTTCCTCAACCCTTTCCCAGGTATGCTTGAGCCATAGCAGAGGGCATAATGCCCATCTGATGAGTAGAAGACCCAATATCCTGACAAGCTTTAACATAATCAGGTATTGATCCACCAGCTGCTTTTATGCATCTTATAGCTTTTTTGCAGTCACTATTGGCATTATCAAAAGCAAGGGTTAAAAGAATAAAATCTCAGGCCTCAGGAATTTGCACAGTTTTTAAGACAACATCAGAGAGCCTGGCAATAAATTCCACATATGGCTCATTAACCCCTTGAATTATTTTTGAAAATGACTGTGCAGCTTGGCCAGGAGGTGCAATTTCATCCATGCAGCTAAGCAAGCCATCCTAACCTGAACAATAGCTACATCATTATATTGTAACTGTCAGGGTATACCCATCCAATCACCAGTACCCAAAAGCTGATCAAGAGTTATTGGAACAGGAGGGTTTTGAGCTGCATTGCACCTGGCCATTTGTGTAACTTCATCTGTCCACCATGTTTTAAATTGTAAAAATTCAGCAGAATTCAAAACAGTATGAGCTAGCATTTCCCAGTCCCATGTGATTAGTCTATCTGTTTGAGCCAGCCCTTTGATAAGACCAAGAGTATAAGGAGAATTAACCCCATATAGGGCACAGGCCTGTTTTAATTCTTTCAGCAGTTTAAAAGGGAGCAGTTTGTCATGGAATTCCATATCTCCCTGAGGATTAGCTTGATAAGGGGGTAGTTGGGTTATAGTTACAGGAAACTATGCAAACATCTGAAGGGCTTCAGGATCACCAGCACTTTGGCCCTGTGCAATGCATCTCATGAGAGGTGATGAAGCATGGGTGTTAGGAATCGTTATACGATTAGTACACGGATTATTATCAAAACCATCAGAAAATATAGTAAAAGGTTTAGTGGGAGGCAGAAGAGTAGAAGGAGGAGTAGGTTTCCAGGAATCTTTAGCAGAATTTTTCTTAGATATACCTGAGTCCACAGGATTAGTTCCCTGTTCCTTAGGTAGGGTAGGATACAAAGGCTGGACAGAAAAAGCGTCTGGCTGATTTAAAAAACTAGCTAGTTCCTTTAGTACGGCAGAAAACAGAGTCCTCCTAATCAGAAGTGCAACCTTCTGGAACTTCCAAACTCCCTTCCTTTAAAACAGGCTGTTGAGTGCTATTATCAACACCTTTTGTATAAATAACATTTTCATCATCCTCTTCTTCAGATTGTAGAGGATCTAAGGCAGCGGCTATTTGATGACAGAGAGTCCATACTTGAAGAGGAACTGTTTCCCCTTTCTGATAAGCTCGCCACATTGATTTCATTACTAGTTTCCATTGCTTTAAATTTAACACATTCCGCCCTTGCCGCTGAAACCAACAACAATGTTTCTGAACAAGAGAAAAGAGTTCTAGTAACTCATGTGTCATCACAGATATACCTGTATTCTTTAACAGGGTCTTTAAAACTTGAGAATATTCCTCTAACCTAGTCGACTGATTACCCATTACCCTGACGACCAAGATTTTTTGACTCACCTCACAGAATGCAAGGACCGTCAGACCCAGCAACAACCGTCCTAGTTTCCACGGCACTGATCCAGAGAAAAAGATGATGAGAAGAGACTAGTCAAGCCCCGCATTGGGTGCTATCTGTTGTAAATCAACGAGGAGGTAGACGATGCTGGGAATGATCCAGAGAAAGATTGGCATCAGGGGACCTCACTCCATGTGGAATGCAGGCAAGTTTATTTAGGCTGAAGCTACTTTTTATACTACAAAGCTGATAACAAAAGTAGGATGTCCTTCACTAGTTCCTCTGCTTGACATGTAGGAGAGCTGCCAGTTCCTTTATTACTAGATAGTTTTTCTTTGGAATTTATACAGTAACTTCTTAGTGGTGGGTTCATCCTGCTCTGCTTCCTCCCACTGATGTCTGCAGTATGCAGAGTCCTTGGAGACATTTACTAATGTTTCTTCTCCAGCAAGCATGCTTTTTAAATGCTTAACCCTTTATGCTATAGCTATCAGCTTCATTTCCAACAGTGCAGGTGTGCCGCCATACCCCACGAGCAGGTAAGCCACCAGGCCCCACAAGCATGTGAGCTGCCAGGCCCTGCGAGCCATGCAGCAAGATGAGGATGTAACAGGAGAGTGACACAAGGGATAGCCAAGATGAGATGTGCCAAAAAAACAGGAACTAAGGTGGTGCAGGTGGTAGGATGTTTCTCTCCCATATCAGAGGTTTCTAGGATTGAATCCCAGTGAAGACAGGAGGAGAAGGATGAGAAGAGAGGGCAGGAAATGGACACAGAGTTACCCAGTGAATGGACACAGAAACAGCAAAAATGGGAGAGTGGTAAAAATGGATAAAAGTAAATAAATAAATAAATCCTTAAAAAATGTATAATGGTGGAAGACATGGACTATAGTTAGTAGTAATACTTTAATGATGCTCTTTCATGATTTGTTAACAAATGTTTCACAACAATGCAGGGTGTTTGTGTATGGGGTGTTTGTGTGGGAGCCCCATATCATGTTATGCATGTTTGTTTTGTAAGTTCATGATATTTACTGAACACTTATAGTTTATGTATGTTCATGTATGAATGATATATTTCAATAAATTGTTTTAAAAAACAAAATATACATATATATATATCAAATTTCCAATAATCTCACAGTACTTTTTCAGAAGATATGTCTTTCTACTAATGTTCAGAAATAGACTAATGACAAAACCTTAACTTAAAATGCTGTCTACCAGTAAATATGAACCAAACTTTACTTGTATTTGCATTTTTAATTATGTGGTTGTGGCACTACTGACTTATTACTAAAAAAAAAAAATTTCACACATGAATTAAGAAAAATACCATGGCCTAGCCTTTTTAAAGGTTTTTCCTCAATATGGGATAATTAGTATCTACAGTCATCATTACTGGGACAATACAGTAATTGCATTTCCAATGTACCTTCCGTGGCACACTGGATTGGGGATATTTGATGGCTCTCCTTCATCCTTGACCAGACACTGATTTTGAGGCTGCTGGCTGAATGGGATTGACAGGCAGTTGATTTTTTGGACTGGGCAGAAAATTTTCTTTTTTTATAATTGAGACAAGAACCTGGGAAAGGCATTCACAACAGAAATATCAATTGACATCTTAGTGACAGAAAAACATAGGAAATCATTACTAATTTATTTACATTTTATATTGTGATCCCCTTATTTGCAAGCTGTGCAAGAGACCCACTTGAGTCAAAGTTGGGTTTCAAAATAAGTTGCAGTTTTTTGTTCACCTTATACACCCAACAGACAGATATGGGATACTTTATATAGATAAGACAGCACAGGAAGGCAGCGGAACACAGTGACCAAATGCATGTGTGCCAGTGCCTTCTCAAGTGGGTTCAAAGCCCATTTAGAGGCCACCAAAGCCAGGGAACATTATGTAAACTTTCTATGGCCAGGTTTCTGGGCTGTCATTTGAAAATGTTAGTAAGGCCTGCTTATTAGTGTACATTAAGACAATAAAAATGAGTAAATGCAAGCATATCCTTAAGAAAAATACCCAATATGTCATAAAAGCCCTAGAAGTGTTCAATTAGTAAAGGTTGGGAGGAATATGCAAGAAACTTGCTAGTGCTGCCCTCCAGAGAGGGTGCTGGATGGTTCCAGGACAGGGAAGGCTGGACACTGAGTTTCAGCCCTATGTGTTTGTGATGTTTTCAGCTCATGGAGAATGTGTGCTGTGTCCTGAGATCCCCACAGCAGCCCTGTATGGCCACAACACTGCTGAGTGAGGGATTCTGGTCAGGAAATGTAGTCAGTGCCGCCACTCAGCAGATTCCAGGGGTTACAAGTTACCTCCCAGGAGCTGTGGACAAAGGCCAGACAACTACTTTATTATAGGGAAGACAGTGGCTCAAATCCTCACCCTGGCTTCTGAATAAAAGTTAATTCTTTGACCCAAAATATGATTCAGGTTTTCCCAAATGAAGTTCCTGTGAAGGACAAGGGAACAACAAAACTTGTGAATATCCTACCCCAACATACACTGTCACTGTCTTGTGTGAGCCTTCCTGTGTGTCATTTAATATCTCCTATTAATCAGTGGTCTGCTTGGTTCCCATCCTGGCTAGAACCCAGGCTTTTCACAAATAGCTGCCACATGACAGCTCTGCAAAGAATTAACTCTCCCTTCACTCATCAAGCCTGAATAAGCAGTGGCAGAGGAGAGAGTCCCATCCATAGCCATCACTATCCAGGATTTTCCTTAGAAGCCCTGGCCCTCCTTCCTTTGGGCTCCACATGCTTATCCACTAAAGGATGTCCCTTCTGTTCCCTCTCCCAGGTTGTACTCAGGAAACTGTGGGCTCTGCTATTATGCCATGGAAATCCCACCATGAAATCTGGCAAAATTGTATGTCCTTTAATGTAAAGATAGACAATCCACTAATGAGAAATGGTATTGAAAGGATTCCTTCCATTTAAGTTCAACATTTATCTTACTTATATAGTCATGCTTCCTAAACTATGAAACTACTAACAAGTCTAAAGTCTGTTATTATGGACAACATCTAAAGGAACTTATTTTGTGATGTAAAACAGAAAAAAGTGCATCATTATTGACAAGTTTCATAAACAAAAAGAAAGAAAGAATAAAAAGATAGGTGAAGGAAAAGTTCAGGAAAAAAATTAAAAAAGGATTCCTTGGATCCTAGGCATTGTACAATGACTAGGAACAATCAGTCTACAAAAGGGTAAAAACATGAAGTATACATTATGACACTAACTGTACCCCATAACTCCATCTGCCTGGAAGCACAGCCTAACCTCTGTTATGTTCTTTTCACCTTCCAAAACCTTTTCACATTCCACTGGTCCATTTATGCTGCTTCTGCATCTGTCATCACTTTTATGAAATTTTACATTCTTTTTGGGGACTGGATTATTGAATTCTGGGCACAATATTTTATTGTATTTAACCAGTAATCTGTTGTTATTAAGGTAATTGGGTATTAAAGTTTAACAATATTGAATTTCTAACATTTAAAAATAACTACTCTTGTTAATATAGTATTTTCATTCTTGACTTCCTTTATTATTCCACGTGTATATTCATGAACAAGCTGGCACTCTACCTATGCTGGTACTAAGCAGCCCACATTGGAGAATTCATTAAGGGGGGTAGGCATGAATTGAGTACAGGGGCTCTCTAACCCAGGTGCACAGGACTGTTCAACAAAGGTGACACAGGCTAATAATCAAGGGGGGGGGGGTTCTTTCAGTTCTTACCTGCTGCTATATATAAGGCATGTGGCTTGCAAGATGGAAGCATTTCATGGCCTAATGGAAACAATGTTATCAAATACACAAAGATGTATCCTTGGTTGTAATCAGATACTGGCCGTGTAATGAGGAGTGACCCAACTCTAACAAATATTATCTTTGTTGCCTTAAGTGGTGACTTTGAACTCTTAGACCTGTGGCTGGCCAAAAGCATGGGGAATTTGCAGTGAGATGTTTTGAGAAGTGCCCTGGGTTTTGTTACACTGGCAGGATTTTATAAAGATGGACAGTGGTTGGGAACTCTGTAGGCTTGGAAGATTTCAAGCACATGCAGAGATATTAATTTTGTCTACTATTCCCATGTATGTTGTTTAATAATTCCATGTCTGAGTTTTAAGTGCAGGTTCAGAATTTCAATATTGGGGCCACATGCCTGGGCACTCATGTTGGCTCTAAGTCATAGGAGCTAACAATATTGTTGACATGTGTCTCTGTGCCTGTCTTTTCCATCTGAAGTGTGTGTGTAGCAAACAGACCCACAATATATGACTATGTTGAACATTCAATGAATTACTATATGTAAGTTGTGCAGTCGTCAGAAGAAATGATTTTCTTGGCAGGGTTGACAGTGATAATTTTCCTATATAAACAGGAACACTGTCTAATATGAATAAATAATACCACACACATACATACATATACCCAGATTCAAAATTACATGACATAGACTTACTCATTGATATCCCTCAGTTCCAGTTCCTACTAAGCCCTACCACCCAAGGGCAACCCAGCTGCTTCCAGGGACAGCAGGAACATGAGCAAAGTTCTTTACCTTGAGATCAGTTTCTCTCACCACAGCCCCAATTCTCACTCCCATTTAGAATTGGGAATTACCCCTTTTCTCCCCATAAAAGCCATGAAGAAAATCTCTCCATATTCATCTAGATATTTATCCTTTTCTGTCCTCAGCAAATGAGTGATTCCAGAATATGTACCTTTTACACTTGCTCTTGAAGCCACCTGGAATGAAGGAAAAGAAAACACTGTGAAAATCAGATCATGGATGTACTGTTTATACAGATCTTTTGCTCTCTTAGTTACTCTAGAAAACCAGGTGGGAAACTATGTTCAAGTCAAAGAACACAAAAGCAAAGTAGAAGACACCATTTGAAAAGATGCAAACTTTCCTAGAGGTTATTTCTTTCTATTCCTTTTTGATAGACAATTACAGAATTATTAATCCAAGGAGGAAAAATTGCCACTGAGGAAAAAGGCCTCTACCATAGAGTCCCCTAGCTCATACCACTAACATTGCAGGCCTCTGATACCAAGTATCTGTTGGTAAGAAAGTCTACCCATTCTTGCTACTCCCCAATTACACAGCTCCTAAATTCTATAATCTACATGACCAGGTTTTCAAATCTGATCTTGATTGAAAAAGGAAGAAATCAAGAAATCAACACATCTATTTCAAAAAATGAAAGGCAGCCTTCCTTGGTGTTAGGTGGGTTCTCCACAACTGCCCTGGCATTAGGAAGTTCCTCCAATGGGTCACCTTGTGGAACTGGGAAGAGAGAGTAACTGTCATTATATCAGAGATGGCTCTCATGAATTACTCAGGGAACATTGCTTGACCCATAAAAGGTTCTTCTGTTTATGGATGTTGGTTACCAAACATGAATTGTGCTGCTGCTGGGCCATCCACTACATAAATTTTATTTCTCATCTGTATATTGTATTTTTTTCTCTGTGTGGGAAACTAAGTACTTGGTTATCTATCAATCTCTTTGAGCTCATTGACCTATTTTTCTGTCTATCACTTGTTCTTGAAAGACAGACTACTCATTGGATAGTGGAGAAAAAATTTTTTCTATTTTCACCATACTTACCATTTAAAGAGAGCAAAAGGTAGTGAAAGCATCAGTAGGTAACTTCGTAAAATGGAAATTTTGGATAACCCCAAGGATAAAAGGAAATGTGTATATTGGTTCATAAACTGACATTTAGAAACTCAAGTTCTTATAAGTAGGTTTGGAAAACTAGTTATATGAATGGAAGCAACAGACCCCAAATATACTGAGTTACATATACACTTAAGGATGAATAGAAGTTGAAAAGCATGTTAAAAACATCTTTAGTACATGCCATCATAGGAAATGCCTCCCTTCTGATCCCTACCAACCCAGATTCACTCCATATTCTGCACTAAATATTTTACTACATCCCTGCTGAGTAAAAATAGCATTAAAATAGATATGGTCATGAGGAAGAGAGGGAAGGTTAAAGAACATTATAATAAATACTAAATTTTTCTAAATGGAGATTCATTTTAATGCAGCCAGCTTGATAGAAGGATCTAAAATACAAATTAAGGATTAAGAGAAAAGTATAAGCCACATCTAAAATTCTGTAGGACAAATTGGAGAGGGGAAACTAAAGGAAAAGAGGATAATATTTGGTGGAAAAATTACCTGCCACTTTTAGGGGGATTGAATTAATTAACTAGGTCATACCTCTTGAGCAGCAATTGAGATTCCCCATCTCTATAAACTGTAGAAACTAAGCTGGGAGCTTTTACACCTGCTGCCAACTTCAAATCTCTCTGGGCACAGAGTGACAGTTAGAACCATGAGCCACACGTGCATCATGAGATAACCATGGCGTCCGGTCATCACAGAATTTTCAAAGGAAATGTAATCTCCATATTGCAAGGTCCAACTGCTGCTGTGTGGTTCTTCTACTTTGCTATCAGCAATGAATGGGTGTTTCTATATCTCCACATCCTCTCCAATACTTTGTTTCCCTTTTAAAGTAACAGCCATTCTAGTGGGTATGAAATGGTATTTAATTTTGGTTTTTAGTTGCATATCCATAATAGCTAATGATGGTGAGCATCTTTTCATGTGCTTTCTGGCCATTTGCATATACTCTTCGGAGACTCAAGACTTTTGCCTATATTTAATTGGGTTGTCTTTCATTATGTTGTTGAGTTTTAGGATGTCTTTATATATTCTAGATATTAATCCCTTATTGGATATATTGTTTCCAAGTATTTTCTCCCTTGGACTAAGTTGTCTTTTCATTTTCATGATAAAATCATTTTAGTCACAAAACATTTTAATTTTGATGAAGTCATTTTTATCAATTTTTCTTTCATTGCTTCTGCTTTGGGTGTAAAGTCTAAGAAAACATTGCGCAACATGAGATGTTGAAGATCTTCTTATCTCCCTAGTTCTTTTTGGTCTTTATACTTTTCAGTTAATTTTTGTATATGATATAAGATTAGGGTCCTCTCTCATTCTTTTACATATGAATATTCAGTTCTCCCAGCATCATTTATTGAAGAGACTATTCTTTCCCCATTGAGAGGACTTGGCAGTCTTGCCAAAAATCAATTGGCCATAGTGGTGAAAGTCTATTTTTGACTATTTCTGAGGTTCTATTCAATTTGATTGGTCTATATCTAATCTTATGCCAAGATCATGTTGTTTTGACCACTGTAGCTTTGTAATAAGTTTTAAAGTCAAGACATGTGTGTCCTCCAAGTTTGTTTTTCATGATGGTTTTGGCTTTTTGGGACAACATATCTTTCCAAATAAATGTGTTGACTGTCTTTTCCATTTCTGCAAACTTGTTTGCTGTGATTTTCATTGGAATTGCATAGCATTTGTAATTCATTTTTGGTAGACTTGACATCTTGGCATATTTAGCCTTCTAATCCATGAGCAGTGAATGTCCTTTCATTCTTTTTTGAATTCTTTTTGCATAATTTTGAAGTTTCCCATGCATATGTTCTTTACATCCTCAGTTAAATTTATTCTGAGACATTTCATTATTTTAGTGGTAATTGCAAATGAACATTTTTCTTCATTTCCTCCTCAAATTGTACATAGATACTACTGATTTGTTCATGTTTATCTCATAGAACATCACTTTGCTGGAATTGTTTATTAGCTCTAATAGCTTTGTTGTAGATTTTACAAGACTTTCTATATATAAGATCATGTCATTTGCAAATAGAAAAATTTTACTTCTTCCTTTCCAATTTGGATGTCTTTTATTTCTTTTTCTTGCCTGCTTTCTCTGCCTACAATGTCCAGTACAATGTTGAATAACATTGGTGACATTGGGCATCCTTGTTTCATTCCATATCATAAAGGGAAAGATTTCATTCTTTCACCATTGAATATGGTGTTTGCAGTGGGTTTTTTCATGTATGCCATTTATCATGTTGAGGAAGTTTCCTTTTATTCTTATTTTTCTAAATGATTTTTATGTAGAAAGGATGCTGGCTTTTGTTACATGCCTTTTCCACATCAATTGAGATGTTCGTGGTTTTTTTCCCTTCATTTTGTTAATATGGCTTATTATATTGATTTTCTTCTGTTAAACCACCTTTGCATAATTGGGATACTCCCACTTGATCATGATGTATAATTATTTTACTATGATGGTGGATTCAATTTGCTAGTATTTTGTTGATGATTTTTGCATCTATATGCATAAGAGAAAATTTACCTTAAATTTTCTTTCCTTGCAGTATCTTTTTCTGGCTTTGGTATTAGGGTAATGTTGGCCTCATAGAAAGAGTTAGGTAATGTTCTCTCCTCTTCAAATCTTTGGAAGAGTTTGATCATGATAGGTATTAATTCTTCTTGAAAAGTTTTGTAGAATTCACTTGTGAAGCTATCCGAGTCCTGGTGTTTTCTTTTTTGGGAATTCTTTGTTTTTCTTTATTAGGGAAGTCATGGGTTTTAGAAAAATAGTGCACAAAATATGAAATTCCCATAAACCACCCCACTACCTACACTTTGCATTGGTGTGGAACATTTATTACACTTGATGATTACACTTGATAATTGTACTGTTAATTATAATCCATGGTTTAACTTAGGATTCATTTTGTGTTGTAGTTCCATGGATTTAAAAAAAAAGGTTTTTAGTCTTTCACCATATATGCAGTCTAACATTTCCCCCTTTTAATCACATTGATACATATATTTCTGAGCTGTTAAGTAAATTCACAATGTTGTGCTAACATCATCACCATCCATTACCAAAACATTTTCATCATTTCAAATAGGAACAATATACATTTTAAGCCTGAAATTCAAATTCCTTATCCCCATCTCAGTCCCTGGAACCTATATGCTAGTATCTGTCTCTATGAGTTGGCTTATACCAATTAAATCAGTGAGATCATGAAATATTTATCCTTTTGTGCCTGGCTTATTTTACTCAAAACAGTTTCTTCAAGCACTCTGGAGACACTCTGATCAGGACAGATAGCTCCAGAGTTTGGTGCCTTGCCAGTGGGCCCTACTTTGGAGTTTGTGCTCCCAATAGTGACAGAGTTGGATTCAGTTATGTCTTCCCTACACATGGCTCATCCATTCATTCTATTTAAACCTATACTTGGTACTGGAGTTTGTAGGTGTATGTCCAAGAGATTGAAATCTTTGGGCTGTCCATGTGCCAGCTGTGCCTTGAGCTTCAGCAGAGTTGCAAAACCTACTCTCTAGTTCATTGGACTCACCCAGGACAACTAACTAGGAGGTGAGGATTGACAACCACCATACCAAGGAAATGAGGGAGTTTACAACTGCAAGCAAGAGAGTCCCATTCATTGGCTGTATGGGATTGAAACCCTCTCTCGCTTAGAGGTGGAGTGGACATTACCGTTCCAGAATCCTCAGATTGGGGAACAAACTATGGACTAGAATGGACTTACTGGTATTCTACTGTAGACTTATGGTGATTCTAGCAATGGAAGAAATTACAACATTGATGTGGAGTCAGTGACCACTGGAGGCTCTGGGGGCAGGGAAAGGAAAAAACAGGTATAATATGAGGGCTTTTTCAGTACTTGGGAACCATCCTGAATGACATTGCAATGACAGATATAGGCCATTTTATATCTTCCCATAACCTGCAGAATTGTGTGGGAGAGAGTGTAAACTACAACGTGTACTAGATCCATACTCAGTGGCAATGCCCGAGGATGTGTTTATCAATTGCAATGAATGTGCCACACTAATGAAAGATGTTGTTTATGTGGGAGGGTGTGGGGAGTGGGGCATATGGAAATCCTTATATTTTGTGTGTATCATTTATGCAATTGAAGTATCATTTTAAAAAATTAAAAATATATATTTTTAAAAAACAGGCTGAGGGTCAGGACCTGGTGAGCAGGTTGCAGCAATGGTGCAGGCTTTGTTCCCCACTGGGCTATGGGCTGGTGTCTGAGGTGGCCAGCTGGCCCTGGCTCTTCTGGCATTTGCCACCAGGTGGTGCCATGGGCACGGGAGCCCCTGGAGTGGCCTGGGACAGTGTGGGAATAGGTTGGTGTGGCTGGTAGGCAAGACCCGAGTCTGGCCTGGTGCTGCCGTCATCTGGCATTGGTGTTGGGTGACCTGTACT
>JAQZBX010067657.1:0-15899 GCA_029593785.1 Cabassous unicinctus
ACCAAAGCAAAATATAGAAGCAGATGAATCAGGGCTGGGCAATTTCAGAGTAAGGAGAGATCCCTATGGGTATAATGGTCAGGGAAGTTTCATGGAGGAAGACGCGGAGAACTGTCAGTAAAAAATGCCTTGGCGGCAATTGTGAGTCACTATAATAGGACAAATGTTTAAAAGTCTTGGAGGTAAGAAGTGTGAGGGTGAAGTGGAGAGGAAGAGGGAAAGAGCTTTTCATTTTGATCCAAAAGGCATTGCCATTTTAAATGCTCCCCTCTTGGGGAGGTGGTTATCCAAAACACCAGTTTTGACCCTCATATCAGACAGAAACAAAAGAGATTTTTAGCAAATTAGCCAGACCATGAGAAAGGCTTAAGTAGAGGTAATGCCTTATGCTCTTTTCATGCCAATTGGGAAAGAAGATGAGGAGGTGAGCACACTTCTCTTTCTGGTGCTGAAGACCCACGAATAGATTCTCACTATTTAGGGCCAAATAAATCCACCCAATTCCTTGCATCTCCTTAATGACAAAATAAATGAATCTCTGAGAATTCATGTTAAATAGATGTATATACATATACACACATATATCCACATATCCTTATGCGTGTATGACTACACATCTGTTGGACAAAAGAAAGAGGGAAAAAAAACTTGGGAAATGAAGTATAAAAAAGTCAGAATGGAATTTAGAGTTACAAAATGGATACATGTTAGGAGATTGTGCAGAAGAAAATGATCAGGCTGAAATTAGCTGGATTGGAACAATGATTTCTGAAAAGTGACCTATTCTGAAATGGCAAGATCATAGCCCTTCTGGAAAAGACAATCAGCTTTTGTGTGCTATGTCAGTATAAAAGCTACTTCTGGCAGGGAGGAGCGCAGCCTAGCACTTGCTTTCCAGAGGAGACGGCAAGATGACAGATCGATGAACTTTAATGGGCTATCAGATATTTTTAAATAGCATTTTCCATTTTAAATGTGGATCCAAATCCCATGCTTGTAGAACGTGGGCGATAAGCTTCAGTTCAAACCGGCAAGGCCATCACCAGTGTCCGCACCGAAAGCTCTCTGACAAGAATACACTTGATTTCCAACCAGCATGAGCCTCGTTATTCCATTTAGGGAAATGACATCCTGATGACCTAAAATTACCTGCACAGTTTCTGCAGACTGGAGCTTAGGCAATGCATCTCTTCCAGGTTGCAGAGAAAAGCTTTGCTCAGGCTTCTAGAGACACCTCTCCAGGGGCACCGGCTTTCCCCAGCTCCTTTGTTAAAGGGGTCGGAACTTCTGTCAACATGGTGCTCACCAGTCACCAGCACTGGACATCCGTTCATCTAGGAGCAGGTAGGGAGCTGGCACTGTGCCAGGTTCTGTGCTAGATGCTGACGATACAAGGATGGAAGTCACGCCCTGCCCTCATGATCACCCCACGCTTTAGGAAAGGTGACGTAGAACACAGTAGAGAGAGGGCCACTAGCTCAATTCCCCAAGGGGGCTACGGCTTCTCACTCCTCAGCACTGCTGTCTGCGCCCGACGCTTTCTGACACCGATTTTCTCAGCCTCCCAATCTGCTGTCCCGATTTCAGTCTTCAGCCTATTCATTGTCCCACAGCATTTGCTTCTTGGCATCGCCCACAATTTTCTGAACTCTCTCTTTCATTGGGTTTTGGGACAGTGCAATATCTCCATTTTCTCCATTACAACCTTGAAAATTCCTTCTCAGTTTTCTTCAGTAGAGTATTTTCCATTGTTTCTCCTTAAAAGTTGGGGATGCGCAGAACTTTATTCAGTTCTCTCTATATGTGATCTCTGTGATCTCATCTCTGCAGCTCTTGAACAAAAATAAGACCTCTAAATCACTTCCACATATAATCCATTGTCCATTCTATCCATTACATTTTGGAAATGACTTGAGCCCTCCATTCATAATAGTGAACGGCGCCCATGTATTTAACTTTACCATACACATTGTTCATGTTGTTATATAAAATACATATGTATTTTCAAAATAGTTTACGTATTTATATATTTTAGAAAACTGCAGCAGTATGACAAAACATGGAAGGGTACCATTCACATATTCAATATTTTGAGAATGTTTGTGCAAAATATAGGGTCCACTTGAATTGCTAGATAGAGAAAATAATGACCAGTCTGAGACTAACTGCGTGGGAAGGTCATCCCCCAAATCTCTAAAATGCACAGTGGCAGGGATTGCAGGGCTGGGCAGGCTCTGGGCAATCCGTGGAGCTCAAGTCCCACAGTGTGCATGACTTTAGGAAGGTAAGCGGGGCAATCACCCAATCACCGAGAAACCCGGGCTTACCTGCCTCGGTTTGCCACTCTGCTACGACACATATCACACGATGCATCGGCTTAAACAACAAGAATTTATTCACTCATGGTTTCTGAGGCCAGAAGTCCAAAGTCAAGGTGTTGCAAGGCCTGCTTTCTCCCCGAAGCCCAGCATTTTGGCACTGGCTGGTTGAAAGTCGTGGAGCGCCTTGGCTTGAGGCTCTGCCTCCTGTCACAGGGCGAGCGAGCGAGCTTTGACTCTGCTCTCTGGTTTCTCCTGAATTCCGGCTTACTCTGACTCCTGGCTTCCAGTTTCTCTTCATTTTAAGGCCTCTAGTAATGAGGATTGGAACCCACCATGACTCAATTGGCCACATTTTAATTAATAATAGCATCTTCAAAAGATTCTATTTAGAAATAAAGCTAAACCACCAGGAACACAGATTCAGATTAAAAATATATCATTTAATCTGCTACATTCCCTTACTCTACTGCGTTCTTGCCATAAACATCCATGCAAGAAATGCCAAATGCACTGCGATATTTCCTTGACAAGCCACTGGCAATAGCCTGACTACTCCGTGCTATAATTGTCTATATTTTTATTTTGCCTGGTTAGAACCAACTAGATGTGAGGAGTAGGAAAGAAGCTGTAGCTACAAGCATTTGGGCAGCAGGAAGATCTTCTCCTCTGACATCAGTGTGTTTAATGCCTGTCATTTGCATTTAATGTGCCAGTCCAGCCTCACTTAGCAGGGACACATCCCTGTTTACTGGATGGTACAAATGTCCAAGTTACGAGGCCACTGTGCAAGGCCAGATTCTTACCAAACATACCTCC
This sequence comes from Cabassous unicinctus, assembly GCA_029593785.1. Lineage (NCBI taxonomy): Eukaryota > Metazoa > Chordata > Mammalia > Cingulata > Chlamyphoridae > Cabassous > Cabassous unicinctus. Next base: position 3,138 of record JAQZBX010067657.1, read on the forward strand.
AGAACAGGTTCTGTCCGCCTCCCACCGCAACTGCATTTTCCAAAGTTAAAACTTGACCATATTCTCTCCAACCCTCCAATTCCTGCTGCCTGCACTTAGAAGCACCCCTGGCTAATTGACATCACTGTAGTATTATCACAACCAGAGTGAGCAATGTGCTGCTGGAGACTTATAAGGGCAACAAATATTTCTGCTATTTGCAAAATAATTTTTGTGTCCCCCTTTGGGTTAGTTGTGACACACTGAAGTTAGCTGGGCTACTGCTGTCTCTCCCTAATGGAAATGACTTTGCTCATTAGGAGACTCTCTTTAGTAATGTCCCTACTTTAAACAGCCTGTGCTCCATGCCAAGTATACAGGGTGTCATGATGTGTCAATTTTGGGTGACAAACAACCACAAGCTCTTAGTAGCTTACAATAGCAGGCACTTATCTTTCTTGCTTCTGCAAGTCACCTATGGCTTGGCTCCAGGTCAGATTCATATTTGTTCCAAATATCTTCTCTTTCTGGGACAGCAGATATCTGAGCTATACGTGTCTGTGGTGAATCATAGGAGTATGAAACACAAAATGCTTCTGAAAGCCTAAGCTTGAGGCTAGAATGCTGTCACCATTGACTACACTTCACTGGCCACAGGTCATATGTTGAAGCCCACCTGGGATGAGGTGGATGGGACCCCAAATGGATAACAATACGGATGAGGGGTAAGGATGGGTAATGGTTGGGGTGGGTGGAATAAAATCATAAACTATGACTGAGTTTGAGAATACGATAGGTTTCTTTCCAAGCTGTAGTCGGCCAGGTGTGATAGATTAGTTTCTTGTGCCCAATTCTTTGCTCCCTCCCAGTTATACACGTACTTCCTATGCCATACGACTTCACAGTTACTGGATCTTGAGTTTACTAGTCCAGGCTTCAATCTGATACTGTCAGCATGACATTTTATATAAATTCTTCCTTTTTCTCATCTGTGCTGATGTAAATTTCTCATAATTTTGTGTGTGTGTGCATAGTCATGTAAGTATGAGTTTGGGAGAGAATTTGTCGCATAGGGCTCAAAGTGTCATCTTGAACCAGAAGACTTTTGTGAGTGGTTTTTCCATATTTGTTAATATGTTGAATCCTATCAAAGGGACTAGGTATCATCCTTGTAACTCAAACATATAATCTTATTTCTGGAATAGTCACATAGTATGTGCTCAATAAATGCTCATTTATTAATATATCAAATTAATGCTCTGGTTCTTATCGATTCATACATTTTATGGTGATGAAAACTTAAATCCTGCATCCAAATCCTGCATCTCTCCATCTTCAGCCATTCTGTGACTCAGCAGCTTGCTATGCCTTGCGCTCTCTGTATGTTGTCCAGTTCTGTGAAGTATTCTTTGAAATGGAATGAAACGTGGACCCAATAACTCAGGTGTAAAGGACATCATCTGTTACCGAGGCAGAGGACAGTTTTGGTGAGTTTTGATCAGAGGTGGTGGATAAGGAAAGTTAGCATCAGTCGGCCATGGGACTGAACTTTGCTGTCATTATTGAACTTCTAAAATCTGCTTCACCTTTCGAGTCCTCAGTAAAAGGGAAACAGTTTTTACAAGCTACCTCTCCCTCCTACCTTACTTTGCTACATCAAATGAAATAATGTTAGAGAAAATGCTTTGAAAAGTAAAACAGTGTTACACAAATATGCTCTGCAATTATTAAAGCAGCAATGCAATGAAAAAAAAGGTCTGTGGTTTAGAAGACAAATATGACTTGTGTCTTTCAGAACACGGAGAGAAGAACAGAAAGAATGATATGGAGAAAAGATATGGAGAAGCTATTTTTGTTCATTCCTGCCTATAGGATGGCAGAATAAATAAAATAAGCACTTAAGAAATAAAATGTTCCCCATCTTACCTCATGCACCATCTACATCCAGGAATCAAGGATGAAGACAGGCATAAGGGGGAAGGGATCAGCAGCTACAGAAGGAAAACTCTGTATAGAAGCAAATTTTCAGAGTTCATCAGCCTCACTCCACTTCCAGCTGATGCATATTATAAGGGACTAGGGTTGACCCTGGTTAAAAGGATTCCTTAATGTAAACAGGTTTGGGAGATCAGTTCAGAGAAAGAAGGACCAGTAACCATAATTTCCATAGTGTAGATATGTGTTCCATCTGATTCCATCTAATAAAAGGGCCTTATTTACAATTCCATCCAAATTCTAGGAGTAGGAAAAAATCATTTCAAAGATTAAGCTTCATGCTGAGAAGCCAATTTCTCATAACAATAGCTAACAATGACTCTTCTTGAAATCTCTCTAAATCAAAGGACAGGGGTTGTCAGAGCAGATATTACTGTATTAAGGCAAGACTAAAAGCCCGGTCAGGACTTCTATGCCATGGATAATACCACTAATAAAAGCAGCTCTAAGATATTTCTTTGAGAGGCTCAGAAAGAACACTAATTAATCCAGACAGGGAATCTTCCAAAGATGTATTCCTTCTGCTGAAGAATATCCTGTATTGGCATTTTTGTGAATCGTTCTTGACATTTTGCCAGTTCTGCTCTCACTTTCAAGGGATACAGAAATAGTGTTTTTGTAAAAGCAAAATCTATAAAACAAAGTCTGATTACAAAACTACTGGCTGGCTTAAAAACAAAACAAAGCAAAATACAGAGATGATCATTTTTAAAAAATGAAACTTCTAGGAAAGCCTCCTCTGGTGAAATTGTTTCATCTAGTGTGGTTTGAATACATGTGAAAGCGCCAGCCTGGAATAAATTAGTGTACTCTTCAGGTGGTAGGATTCCAAGTATTTGAGGTCACTGAATGGTGTGTGTGCATGCACATGCACATGCCTAGATATGCACATTCATTCAATAAATGCTCATTCAGTACCTACTATGTGCCAGGCACTACTAATTAGCCCTTAAGGAACTGACTGTTAATATTTTATATAATACTTGTAGTTGATCTTTAAAAAAAGAGTAGTTTCCAAATGTTTAAATGTTGATATTATGCTTTTAGCATCTAAGGTCTTTATCAAAATAAAACAGTATATGGATGTGTAATATTAAAATGTATATATTAAAGTAAAACTTCAAATATTCAAGTGGAATTGAAGGGTTTAGTCACTAATCTCTAGCCATTCCAAGTCCCTCCCACCATCTCCTATAGGAATTCTGTTCAGAGAACATTCTTTGAAGAGCGTTACTCTGAAATAGCATTTTCACCCAGAATTTGGTAATGGATTTCAAACATGACATAGCACAAGCCTTGCTTCATACCTCTATCCCTTCTCTTTCATCAGGTGGCCCTGGCACTATTCTGGAGAATACTTTTCCTCTATTCCCCAACATGACTGAGAAACAAGTAAAGATTCAAGGATTTTTATTTTTTCAGAAATTACACCCATAGGTCAATGTGTTAAGGACACAGGCAATCAATAAGAGGGACACCTTTTTTACTAAGCCCCCAACAGGCAAGACAGAATGGAGAACATGGTGTTCTTCTTTGTAGGTTGAACAGTAAATCTTTGAAAAGCTACTGGATAAGCAGAAATACATTTTGGCATTAAAAGAGAAGAGCCTGGCTCAGCCATTGGCTTTTGGACTGGAGAAGCTGATCCAGTAATCTGATGCCTCAGACTGTGCCCTCATATTCTGATTCCACATTTGTTTTTCTAAAACAAACAAACAAAAATCAAAACAAAGAAACAGCCCAATACTCACCCACCACGTGCTACGACACATGGGTCTGAGAGAATATATTAGCAAAAGCTGGATGTTTACTTTAAATATGTTTGTATAGCACTTGGAATCTCAGAGAGCAAGTGCCTGGGTAAATAAAACCATCGTCATAATAAAGCCATGCAAAGCTCTGTGAGATGGCGGCTGTGGACTCCAGCCATTCCCTGGGCATATCCACCTTTTGTTGAACTTGCATCACAATCTAAGGGGGGCGCCCTGCCACGGCCCTCACTGTCTGATAACTCCTGCAGGTGCAGAAGAGAATAGGGACTTAGGTAGGGCTGGGTGCATTCTCTGCCCATCTCCACTGCTGAGGCCCTCAGGCCTGTGGTCACCCACCTAAACTGGCATTGTCACAGAGCATTGCTGGAGAAAAATGTTCCCTGGGCAAAGTCTGTCAGCAGGAGGTTTGGCTGAGGGAACGAGATATAGTGAGTTCTCATCCAGCATCATATTTCTTTCTCTGTCTCAGTAATAGCAAGAAGAATACTGAAAATGACTGGCTGAGTAAATTGTTTTTGGAATAAATGTGTTCTCTCCCACTGCTCTCCTTCTTCTCTTTTTTGTTCCCTGGCTCCCTCCCCTCCCTCCTTGTCTCCTTCCAATCCTCTGCATGAAAACCTCTCTTCTCTTTCAGGTAATACATATCTATTGACAAAACTCTGGAAAAAATTATGTATATAATTTTCCCCTAACACTTTGAGATATAGCATTCAGCTTCCCACGTCATAGGTAGATATGGTCAATGTCAGAGACACTGTTCAACCTTCAGATTCCTGCATCCTAGCCAGCATGCCAAGGTCACGAGCATGATACTGACCAGATAACGCTGTCCATCTCCTCAGGCTTGAATCCCTTTGGCAGGTAAAATATGATCCCATACTGAAGAGATAGTTCAATTTTCAGGCCAGGTACAGTCCATAGAATGAAGCTGTTAGCTTTGTTGCCACATTGTGTTTTATGATGTGTAATAAAACCACCCCCAGGTTCTCTCTCACTTTCAGCCCTGGTTCTCCCCTGTGAAAGCTGGCCCTGGATCTGTTTGAATGCCTTTCTTACCTGCCATGGAGTTCCTACAAAACAACCCTCTATGAGCTTGGCTTGCTCCAATTCTGGTTAAAATTGTCCTGATACACCATCATCTTGGAACTACCGCTGCAAACTTCCTTTCCACAAGGGAAAAAAGGTAATTTTGTAAAGCAGGGCACTGGTCAAATTAATGACTACAGAGACCCACTGACAGAGGGTGGCATTATATGTGTCTGCACCCCTTTCCCCCATATACATTCATGTCCTTTGACAAACAACCTTATCTGTGAATTAACTTTGGACCTCAGGGGCTACCTTACCTGAGACCCAGTCTTGAGGCTCATTCTCCACCCCTGTCACCGATATGCATTGAAACAGAATAGCCTCGAACTCCTGGGCCAATCCTTTGGCTCCTATTGTCTGCAGTTAGATCCCAAGCTAACTGAGGCATGGATCTTGTGCAAAAAATTTCTTCGGACATACCCAGCACCCATGCAGTGTCTTTTCAGGCATCAGTAAATGTTTGCTAATCAATGGATGATGACTATTTCTAGGGCAAGTAATGATGATGATAAAAGGAACTTTTGCAGGCATTATTCATTTAATAATTAATTTATCTGAAACAGCTATGAAAGAGATTTAACACACTCTCTAGAAAGGAGATAACTGAAGTTTACAGGAAAGAGATGAAGAAACTGGCTCAGCACCATCCATCTAATAGTTAGAAAAATTGGATTCCAGCCTCTTAATCTCCAGAATGTTGGCCAAAGTGGGATATTGAAGGTATCATCAACACTATTTTTTTCCAATGTGTGGTAGGGGAGATTGATATTTCCCAACAAAGTGGATCTCTCCATTCACCAACTCCTCCAGAAAGTTCTCTTTATAAGCAATGAGGATTTGTAATATGCTTATCCAGGTGCTCATGAATTTTTAGTAAAAGCCACCAGTATATCACAGAACGTGTGAGTTGGAAGAACTGTAAAAGAAAATCTAGTCCAGCATAGCTTTGCATGCTTTCAATAGCCAAATGATGTCTTTAAGATTCTGTAGAACCTGAGTGGAACACACATTTCAAATGGTTCTGGGTCAGGAAGACTCCATTTGTTAGAGTGAGTTGAACTCTGCTCTTGAGAGCAGCTACCATAGGCACTCCTCCGAATCTGAGCTGTGTCTCGTAATTCTCAATTTTTGATGCTTTTTGTAGATTACAGCTTTCAGGATCGCCCTTTTGGGGACACAGTGTCTCCTAGTGATATCTAGGTCGAATCTAATCTCGCCCATTGACTACAGTCTGACAACTAGCATCATGACCTTATTGCTATACCCCTGGTGTACAGTCTGGCTCAGTTCTTAGGTATGTTTCTGAAGCTTAGCAAGTGTTGTGATTTGTTCATACATTTAGTAAGAAGTGGGTCTTCAAACTGGAAGTCATTTTCCTTCTGCTGCAACATGCAATGAAATGAAGGGCTCTCTGCCTCCTTGAGCCTGAATTAAGCACTTAGGTGATCAAGATGTAGATGTTCAGGATGGGAGAACGGGGAACACACGAAATTCCAGGTTACCAGATAGATTTCCATAGTCATAATAAGCTTGGTGAGAATAAACTAAATCCCATAGATTTGATATTGTTTTCTACCTGGATTTAAGTATCTCCAGAGCCTATGAAAGATTAAAACTAAATAATTTTGGTGACCTTGACCTTAAAAAAGAGAAACAAAGATGCACAAAGACTTCTGGGGAAGTAGAAGAAATTAGCTTGACTATAATTAGTATAAAAAATAGGAAAACAAAACAAACAAAAAGAAATCCAGAAAACCCTTGAGCTGGGACCCATTTATAGGAAATCAACTCAAACTTCCACCAAGGTATTGTGGTGGATGGACTTCTCTAAACAGATCTGTTTGCACTTGATGCTTATTCCCCTTCAAATCTGTTTTAATATCTATTTAATGCTCAATCCCCAGCTGTGGTCAGAAAGCACATGGTCATCTCTGAGGATCACAGGCACACAGCATGCTCAGGCTTTTTCACATGGTCGTGGACTCAATTTCCCCATAGCAACAATTCTACCTATTTGTCCAAGGTATCAATCCTATAAGCAAGTTCAAATATCTTTAAGTAACTGGTTATAGTCTTTACATTGGCAGTATAAATAAAAGGTCATTCATAAACATGCTGCATCCTTCCTTTAGGCAGACTATGCCAATGTAGCTCTCTGATCTGTGATATCTATAGGCCCAGTGCCTGACCCATAGTAGGCATGAAATAAAGGTGTGAATGGATGAATGCAGTTTAAGTTCCTCACATTAAACATGAAATAAATGGGAAAAAAGACAGAAAAACTGGCTCTAAGGGTAAAAACTGACGCCAGGGCTATGGTTAGAAGGAGGTGTTTTTTTTTTCCTCTGCCACTAGATCCAAGCCCCATATCACTCTCTAATATGCTCTCTCATTCAGATCCTCATATGCCTGACTCTTTTTAATCATTCAAGTTTCAGCTCAAGTCACACCTACTCAGGCACACACTTTCTCCCCTAATATAAAGTAAGTCTATCCCATTCTGCTCCCTCTTCCCCAATCTCCTGTATCACTGTCTCATTAATGCATTGAATACAATTGTGAGAATGTTGTTTTGGCAGCTATGGCAGGGGAAGGTCACTGTTGCAGGGTGTTGATTGTGGGGAGATGTGTGGGGAAAGGTGCACTTGGCACATGCCTCTCTGGAATATGAATGTGTTCATGTGATCATAGGGTGTTATCTCAGTGGGTGTGGACCCACACAATAACCAACAAAATATTAAATTCCCATCCTGGGATGTCCTGCTACATTCTCCATTAGAGTGGCAAGAATCTCTAGAGTACATAGGCAGTGCTTATGAAAAGAAAACAGACCAATATGCCAACCCTTGATATTAATGCTTGTACTTATGAAACTTATATTTGTAAAGTTGAAACTTAGCCTAATAATATCTATTGCCTAAGAGTTACCTCCTGAAAAGCTCCTTGTAACTCAAATGTGACCTTTCTCTAAGCTAAACTCAGCAATTAAACTCACTACTTTCCCCACCCCCCAGCGTGGGACATGACTCCTGGGAATGAGCTTCCCTGGCACCGAAGAATTACTACCAAGTAACAACAAGTGATGCCTTTGGAAACATTAAATGCAAAAGAGTTTTTATGGCTAAGAGATTTCAAAGTGAGTTGGGAGGTCATTCCAGAGGTTATGCTCATGCACATCTCAGGCGGATCTCACTAACTACCACAGTAAACAAAGCCTCAAACGGGGTGCTCCTAAGGGCTCTAGAGACATCTGGACACTACAGGCCAGGCACACAACCCCATGAAATCAGCACACCATTGGTAGGCCTTACCTTGTAATATATAATTACCTATTTCCCCAATGTAACAGGGTTAGACTCATTTATAATTTCCCTGGACCTCATTCTCCTACCCTTTTATTTGAATCTATACTTAGCATTATACCCATTAAATATATGTCCCAGAGACTTAAATCTTTGGTCTGTTCATATGCTGGTTGAGCCCTGAATCTCAGCAGAGTTGCAACACCTACTGTTCAGTTCATTGGACTCACCCAGGATAACTAACAAAAGGATGATGATGGACAACCCCCATGCCAAAAATCAAAGAGTGTCTGCAGCTGCATGCAAAACACTTCCTTCCATTTGCCCCAAAATATCTAAGCTCCCTCTCAATCTGAAGCAGAGCAGACATCACCATGCCCCAGTCCTCAAGACTGAGGAATGAATAAACGTAAGGGAGGAATGCAACCATGGACCAAAGTAGACTTAGTATTATTGTAGTAACAGAAGAACTTGTAACATTGATATAAAGCTAGTGGTTACCAGAGGTTCTGAGGGGAAGACAAGGGAAGAACAGGTATAACGTAGGGCATTTTTAGGGCACTGGGATTTTTCTGCAGGATATTGCAATGACAGATACAGCTTATTATACATTTTGTCAAAACCTATAAAAATGTAGACTGCAAACTGTAAAACATAATGTGAACTATAGACCATGGTTAGTAGCAATGCTTCAAAATTGGTTCATCAATTGTAACAAATGTACCACACTAAGGTAAGATGTTATTAATAGCGAAAGATGTGAGGGGGGAGGGGTGGGTTCTATGGGAATCCCTTATATTTTCAAGGTAACTTTTCTGTAATCTAAAACTTCTTTTAAAATAAAGCTTTAAAAAGCCATTGCACCTGCAATTCTCCCTTCTCTCTCTCTCTTAGATCATCAACACATGAACAGGCTTTATCTCTTTCACCTTAAAAGAAACAAACAAAATAATACCAAACATTTCTCTGTTGCCCTTTACAACAAAACTCTTCAAAAGAGCTGTTTTGATTCTTTAATTTTAATTCCTCTCCTCCTATTCTTTCTTTTCTTATTTTTTTATAGAAGCTACACTTTATTTTTTTTCTCTTTATGTGTGACTTTTTTGTAATAATAATCTTTATTTCATTAATTAATCATTCAAGCTTCAGCTCAAGACACACCTACTCAGGCACCCACTTTCTCTTCCAGTATAAGGTAAGGGCCATTTACTCAAATGTCACCTTGTCAGTGAGGTGAGGCCTAACACTTTTTCATCTGCTGGGCCATTTGGCACTTAAAAATGAGCCATGGTAGGGGTACTTACACCACAGATATTAGCAAATGCTATGAATATGGGCTCTTTTTTCCTAAATGTTAAACACTTACTAGCAAACCACTGGTCTCCCCTTATTAGAACCTCTATCTCATCCACTAGATGAAAAAGAGTTTTTTAATTTATTTTCTTTATTGTGATATCCCCAGCACTTAGAGCAATTTGTTATGAAATGAATGGAGTGTTGTTGATAATATGACTTTTCTCTTTACTCAGTAAATATGGTAAATTACTTTGCAAGGCTTTCCAAGGTTAAGAAAAAAGGTTGCATCTCTGGAATAATCTCAACATTGTCATAGGAGATGAGAGTGGCCTCCAGCTGACATGTAGCAAGGACAACTGCATCAAACACCTGAATTCAGCTCATAACCTGGATGAGAATGGAAAAAGATTCTTTTCGAGAGCCTCCAGATAAGAGGCCAGTCCACCTAGCCGCCCCCCGCCCTGACACACACACTCTGATTTTAGCCTTTTGATACCCTGAGCAGAGACACTGTGCTGGACTTCTGACCTACAGAACTTCGTGCTTTATGTGTAATAAATGTGTTGTTTTAAGCCACTGAATTTGTGGTAATATAGAAAACGAATGCTCCTCATTAACTTCCACCATTCTTCTTTTTATTAGAGGTATTTAAGACATAGCTCCCCTTTAAGTTCAATTTTGGTTGCATTCCTCAACCTTTTTTAAATCGAGTTAAACTTTATGTGCAGTAATTACACAGATGTTAAGTGTGCAATTTGCTGAGTTTTGATAAATGTATGCATATATGTCACTATTGTCCCAATTAAGGTATAGAACATTGCCTACAATCCAGAAAGTTCTCTTATGACTTCTTCCCATCAAACCTCATCCCACAATAAACAATAAGTTTTCAGAATTCTATCACCATAGATTTCTTTTACCTGTACTTAAACTTAACAAAGATGGAATCAAACAGCAATTATCTTTTATGTCTGGTTTCTTTCACTCAACATAGGTACTTGATAGTCACCAACCATTGTTGGATGATCAATAGTTCATTCTTATTGCTAGATATTAGTCCACTGTAGAAGGTAATATACACTTGTTTTTCCATTCTCCTTTTGATAGACATTTGGGGCTTTTTGGAAAGTGCTGCTATAAACATTGAAGTACAAGTTTTTTTGGACATGTGTCATAATTTCCTTTGACTGGAATTACTGAGCAATATATTACGTGTATGTTTCATTTTATTAGAAACCTCCTAACAGTTTTATAAGTGGTTGTACTGCTTTATTCTTCCACCATTAACGTATAAGAATGGATAAGAACAGTTATGATTCATCCTTGCTAACATTTGGTATTATGAATCTTTGTAACATTTTTTATTAGAGAAGTTCTAGGTTTACAGAAAAATCATGATTAAAACACAGCTTTCCCATATACCAACCTATTATTAACTCCCTTGCAATTAGTTAAAATTGATGAAAGAATATTATTTTAATTTTATCATTAACTATAGTCCATGATTTACATTTGATTTACAACTTTGTGTTGTATGGTCCTATGTTTTTTTATTCTAGTAACATATATTTTCACCCTAAAATCCCCCTTATAACCACATTCAAATATGTAATTCAGTGCAGTTACATTTACAATATTGTACTACCATAATTTTAGTTATTCTAGTGAGTGTGAAGTGAAATCTCATTTTATTTTTGCATTGACCAGATGATTAATGATGTTGAGGACCTTTCCCTTCTAATTATTAGCTCTTTGTACATCCTTATTTATTTAAAATTCTACCCAATTTTGTCCATATGCTTCATATATAGGACTGTGTTATCTTTTTACTGTTGATTTATAGACATTCTTAATATATTCTGTATATTATGTATTTTGTCACTTACATGTGTTACAATTATATCTCCCAGTCAGTGTTATGACTATTTCTTTTTTAATTGTGCCTTTTTTTTATTATGAAGCATTTTCAGTGTTGTTCAGGTCTATGTAATTTCCCATTTCTGAGTTCATTTTTGACAAAATTTAAATCCTTTAAGTGGTCCAAACATAGATTTTGTTTTGTTCTGTTTTTGTCTTTGTTTTTGTTATCTTTTTGCTCCTGGTTTCTAAATGAATTACATTTTAGTCAAGGATATGGTCATAATATACCTGACTTCTGGAATTTCTTAAGATATTTTCTATTGGCTACAATGAAGTTAATTTTTGGTAATCTTCCCTATGTGTTTAGAAAGAAAGTGAAAACTTGAGGCATTGCATGTACTCTTCTAACATCTCCATTAAATTTAGTTTCTAATTGTGTGCTTTAAATATTCTACAAGCTAATTATTTTATCAGCTTGTTCCATTAGCTACAAAGAGAGGTATATTAAAATGTTCCACTATGATGGTTTTGCAAATTTATCTTTCTAATTCTGACTATAGTTATTTTATATGTTTTGGAGCTGTGTTGTTAGGTTTATACAAGTTTAAAATCACGGTATTTTCCTGGTAAACTCATACTTTTAGAAATCTATAATGATTAGTGTTTTTCTATTTCTCTTAAAGTCTATTTTGTCTTATATTAACACAGAAAAACAAGTTTAATCTGCTTAGCATTGGCCTGGTATGTATTTTCCACGGTTTCGCTCTAAATTTATCTTTTAAAAAATCTTATTCCAAGAAAAAAAAAACATTCTTTCTTGCTGTCCTCTATTTTAATTGATATTTTGTTTTTTGGCTTTTTTTTTTCCTTTTCATCCTGTTTCTTCATTCACTCATTTGGGAATTATAGACTCTATTTCCTTTACTTTCTGTTATTTATAATTTATTCCTTCTTTCCCTTCTTTCTTTCCTGGCTTCCTGGCTTCCTGCCTCTCTCCCTCTCTCCCTCCCTTCTTCCTTCTTTCTCTTTCTTTCATTCTTTTACTTTCCAAAATTAAAATGCTTTCTCCTCTCAGCTTGTAGCCTATAGATAGTTGTTCTTTCAGTTCTATCTTGGTATCAATTCCACAAATTACAAAATATTGATAATTATTTTATACTGTCAATGTTTATTTAATTATGAATTCATGATTTCTTCAAACATTATCATTACTCTCCATTAACTTTTGCACATCTCAAATAGTCCCAGGAGTATTTTCTTTCTTCTTGAAGTACATTCTATAGAAGTTTCTTTCATGAGAATAACTCCTCTCTTTTGGGTTCTCAGAATATGGCTGTATCTCAATTTCTTTTGTGGAAAATAATTTTGATAATATTAAAGTATTCTATGTTCATAGTTATTTTCTTTTACCACTTAAAGATATTATTTTACTTCCTTCTGGCTTCTACTTTTGTGGTTAAGAGTCAGCC
>JAQZBX010067658.1:0-15893 GCA_029593785.1 Cabassous unicinctus
GAAAGGTAACTAGAAAATAATCTAGGATATGTATAACATAGTGATTTTGGTGGTGGGTGAGGATTGTGATTAATAATATAAATATAAGAATTTTCTTTTATCAAGTATTAAGAATATGGTGATCTATGGGAAAATTACAACTAATGTAACTTGTTGATGATAGTTAACAGTAATTTTGTAATATTTTTGCCGCAATGGCAAAAAAGATATATCTATTCAAAGAAAACTATAAGGCGTTATCAGAGGTTATGAGAGTTTTCTTTTTGGAGTAATGAAAACATTCTAAAATGGACTGAGGTGATGATAGCAGAACTCTGTGATGAAAATGAGAGCCACTGAATGTACACTTTGAATGATTATACAAAACATGGGGCTGTATAACACAGGGAATCTAGTGGTGGAAGATGGACTATGGTTAACAGAACAAATACTAGAACGTTCTCTCATGGACTATAATAAATATGTAATACAAATACAGGGTGTTAATAATTGAGTGGATTGGGGAACAATACTCCAAATGTAAGTTATGGGCTATAGTTAATAGTATTATTTTGATGATGCTCTTTCATAGCTTGTCACAAATGTTTCACAACAATGCAAGGTGTTGATGGTAGGGTGATGTATGGAGCCCTTTATGATGATATGCATGCTTGTTTTGTAAGCTCACAACTTTTAAAATTTACTTATTGTTATGTTTGCTCATGTATGAATGACATACTACAATAAAATTTTATTAAAAAATTTCTGGGGAGCAGATGTGGCTCAAATGATTGAGCGCCTGCTTCTCGTGTACGACGTCCCAGGTTCATTCCCTGGTACCTCCTCAAAACAAAAAAATAACTTTTCTCAGTAACTTATTGGACAAAAAGAAATATAAGAAAAATGGTAAATTATATATTCTTAAGTAATAATGAAAGATTACATAACAAAATTGAGAAATTCAGCTCAAAGGATATTTTTTGAATTGTGATCCCCTTCAAAGGCATATTAAGGGCCTCTGAATGCTAACTTATATGTAAATTGGGTCTTTGAAGATGTTATGATGAGGCTAATCTGGATTAAAAGCCCTAATCAAATAGGGCTATTGTATTTATAAGGAGACGTAATTTGAAAGAGAGCTGACTGATGCAGAGACAGTGAGAGAGATGACCATGTTATGAAAGCAGTGATTGAATTATGGATTGCCAACCACTGCCAGAAACCCTACAGGTTTCAGAGTAGGCTCAGCCCTGTAGAACCTTAATTTGGTTTCACAGCCTCCAGAAATGTGAGATAATATATTCCTGTTTTTAAGTAAACTGGTCTGTGGTACTTTGTTACAGTGTCACTGAACTCCAAGACAAGAGATACACATAGGACAATTTATTACCTTAAAAATTTGTATGATACAATTGAAGAAGGCTGAAATGTTAATCAAATGGCATTTATATTAAAGAGATATGAGAAAGAAAATACTAAAAGAGAAAGCATAAGTGAGTAAATACATAATGTGAAATGAAAAATAAATGACACAAAAAATTAAGGAAAATAAAAGTAAGCCTAAAGGTCTCACTGTGACTAACACTGTTGAATAAGTGATATCCAAGATTGAGCAAATAAAAATAGACATAATTATATAAAACTAAGGAAAAACAATTCCAGAGTCAATCACTAAAGTAATCCTGTTAGTAGCTAAAGCTCTATAGACAGGATATCTCTGCTTTGAGTGATATTGGAAAAAAATAATCTATACAAGACCTATCACTAAAACCAAATTAGAAAAACTGGATAAATATTAAACAGCTTGGTTGAAAAAGGGAAGAATTATGGGGCCAACACTTAGTAGAACTAAATCATGAGGAACATGCCCCACATAAGGCACCATGTTTCTCCTAATTATGTTTTCCAGTCACTGCAGAGATGATGGAGAGGCTGAGAAGCTTTGCAGAGCTTTTAACAGTCCCACAAAACCAAGAAACCAAAGCAGATTTCAGGGCTTGTGCAGACTGTGTGGACCCTTGTGATCTACACATGCGAGTTATTAACTAGCCCTCCCGAGGACTGAAGGCAAGCTTTCACTCATAAGTCTCCTAAACAGGATTAAGTAGAGGCAAGATCACTAACGCCCTTCATCAGATGCTAAAAGTAAAGTTAACGCCTCTATAAACAAATATAACATCATTCTTGGACTCTGATGAACTCCATAGCATTTTATATACCATATTCACACAAAATAACACATAACCAAAAAGGCAAGCTAAGGTCATCAATGATGCAAAGAAATAAACAGAGGTAGGGATCCAGCTAATGCACATATCTTTTATAGATATCAAAATAACAACATTAAATATGTGGGATAGAAGAAAAAGTACATTTAATGAACTTTGTCAGAATATTGGAAATAAAATAAACATATTAAAAATCTATTACTGAAAAATATATCAAACAAATTTTAAAATTCAACGAAAAAAAAATGATTAAAAAATAAGTGAATGCATTGATTGGTCAGACAATGTAGCCAAAGTGAATCACAGGGAGAAATAAAGATGTAAAAGACAGGAAAGAATGTAAGTGGGAGAAGGTTATCTAAATGAGGGTTTCCAACATATTGTAAGTGTAATCCCAGAAGGAGAGTGGAAAAATAATGTGGAATACGTTTTATGTGAAGGGACAAGAAATAATTCGAATTTATGAGAACATTCAGCAACAGATTCCAATGTATCGCCAGTAGGATAAATTTTAAAAGCCTTACACCAGGATATATAATAATATAATGAAACCTGAAACAATAAAAATACCTGAAAAGCTGCCAGAAAAATGTTCAAATTACTTCAAAAGATCAACAATTAGATTAAGAAACAACTCCTCAGAAGAAACTAGAGTAGGAATGAGTCCTCAAAGTACTAAATAAGAACCTACTCTTCCTGACTATTATGCAATGGATAAGAATCAGAAGTAAAGACAAATTCAGACTGAAAACAAAAAACTGAGACAAATTCTCAACAGCAGATGTACATGAAGGGAGATTCCATGCAAAAGGAAAATGATCTCAGAAGTCTGGATAGAAATAAAAATGAAAAGCACTGAAAAAAAATATGGACAAATCTAAATAAATACATGCCTGAAACAATAATAATTCTCTATTGAAGTGTTTGAAATATTTATGAAAATAAAATACACAGTAAGAATATAATATAATTGGCATGGAATAACACAATACCATCTAAAGATTTCTAAAGACTTTAAATTTTGAGAAAGAAAAAAAATCATTTTTTAGCTTTTACAAGCCAAAAGTATATTTTATAATCTCTACGATATGGACTAAATGAATAGTAAAACATTATTTTAAAAAACAGGCTAATAAAGGAGAAAATATAATTTAAAAATAATCCAGAGTGTCATCATCAACATAGCAATGTAAAACATCCCGTGGAAAATACTTCCCACAGAATTAAGTAATAAGGGGCAAATCCTACTTGGAACTCTGAAAGACAAGAGAGACTACAGAAGGACTCCACAACTGCTGAATTGAAGAAAAAGAAAAATAATCTCCACAATCAGGATATTTACATCCTGGATTGACCAGTTTGTACTCCCCCCCTCACCTGGACCCACATAACCTGAGAGTTTCCCAGATGCTGCACGGCCTGGGTCCCTCCGGCTGCAGATGCAGAATATAGAGCCACTCACAGCAGCAAGACTGAATCTCACTCATATCCAGGCACAGGGACCCAAGTCTTCACAGACTCAAGGTGAAGCAAAAACAGCTAAGGGGTGCTGCATACAAAAAGGCCTCCAGGGGAAAGAAAAAGAGAGAAACCACAGTGGAACTGTTGGCAAGGGGTGATAACTCAATCCAGTATCTGTTTGCTGGACCACCTAAATGCAAAACAGATCTTTATAGATTCATCACATTTCTGGATTGACCCCAGCTGTTTCCCAGAGACAGGATACCCTAACAGGGAAGAAATCAGAGGCAGACATCTTCAAAAAAAAAATGGGAGAGGAGAAAGCTGAACTGCTATAAGACAGGACAGGTCCCAGACCTGATAAATATAAGGAAAATGAGGCACTGACTGGGGAGAGAATTTAAAGAAATCATAGGAGCGGGGGAGAATATTCTGCACAAAAATAAACAAAACAGATCAAGGTTGCCGGAAAAGGAACAGAGAAAAGGAACAGAGAAAAGGAACAGGAAAGCCAAGACTGAATAACCTCTGTGGCAAGATGTGCTGATGAGTGTCATCTGCTGGCCAGTCTGGAAATTGCATGAAACAAAACTGTTCTTGGTTCTATCTATATCGTAACCCTGGGCAAAAATCTGCACCCTTCAAGTGAGTCCCTGGCCTGATTTATTTTTATGATACCTAGATTATACAAATGTCATAAAAAATATAGGGGATTCCCATTTGCTCCGCTCCCCACACAGCCCACATTTTCCCACATTAACAAAATCCCTCATTAGTGAGGTTCATTCATTGCAATTGATGAACGCCTTTAGGAGCATTGCCAAGAAGCACAGATTAAAGTTTACATTGTAGTTTACATTCTCTCCCACCCAATTCTGTAAGTTATGGCAAGATTTATAACTACCTGTATCTGTCACTGCAATGTCATTCAGGACAATTCCCAAGTCCCAAAATGCCCCTGTATTATACCCGTTTTTCCCTCTCCCTGCCCTCAAAACCTTCAGTAGCCACTGCCTGCACATCAATGAAATAATTTCTTCCATTGCTAGAATCACATTAAGTCTATAGTAGAATACCAGTAAGTCTACTTCAGTCCATAGTTCATTTCCCAATCCTGAGGATTCTAGGATGGTGATGTCCACTCCACCTCTAATTGAGGGGGAGCTGTGATCCCATAAGGCTGATAGATAGGACTCACTTGCAGATGTAGACTCTCTTGGTTCCTTGGTATGATAGTTGTTCATCATCAACTCCATGTTAGTTGTCCTGGATGAGACCGATGAACTGGAGAGTAGATGTTGCAAATCTGTTGAGATTCAGGGCCCAGGTTTTGGCTTGATTTTGATACTTAAGCTGGGGAATTTTAAAGATTTAGAATAAGTTGAACCAAGTATCAAAGAACAGCTATGACAAAAAATAGGCAAGAGAGAGAAATTGGCCATCAGAGTAACTTCACCAATATATTCAGATGCCTAGAAATTAGCAAAAAGTTACAAGCCATACTAGGAAACAGGAAAACGTGGCCCATTGAAAAGAACTAAACAAATATTTTTAAGAGAAACAGGATTTAAAACAATTAATCAGTGATAATCACACAACAGTTTTAAATCACTTCAAAGAATTGAAAGAAAATATAAGAAAAGAAATAAAGGATATTAAGAAGACACTGAGTGATCATAAAGAAAAATTTGAAAGCCTGCAAAGAAAAGTAACAGATCTTATGGGAATGAAAGGCGCAATGGATGAGGTAAAGAATAATTAGAGGCACATAATAGCAGATTTGAATTGCTCAAAGACAGAATTAGTGATATTGAAGAAGAACATCTGAACTGGAAAAGACAGGAGAACAGAAAGAGAAGAGAATGGAAAAAACTGGAAGAGAATCTCAGGGAATTGAATGACTATGTGAAACCCACAAACAGTGGCATTATCAGTGTCCTAGAGGGAGAAGAGAATGGAAATGGGCAAAAAGACCTTGAGGAAATAATGACTGAAAACTTTTCAACTCTTATAAGACATAAATGTCAATATCCAGAAGGACAATGAACCGCTAACAGAATTAATCCAAATAGACTTAACCTGAGACACCTACTATTCAGAATGACAAATATCAGAAATCAAAAGAGGAATCTGAAAGCAGCAAGAGAAAAGCAAAGAATTGCATACAAGGGAAACTCCATAAGTTTAAGTGCTGACCTCTCATCAGAAACCATGGAGGAGAGAAGAAAGTGGATTGATGTATTTAAGGTACAGAAAGAATAAAACTGCCAACCAAGAATTCTGTATGTGTCAAAACTGACCTTCAAAAATGAGGGTGAGTTCAAAGTCTTCACAGACAAATAAAAACTGATTGAATGTGTTATCAAAAGGCCAGAATTACATGAGATACTAAAGAGAGTGCTGCAGCCTAAAAGGAAAAAAATAAGGGCAGAAGATTTGGAGAAGAGTGTAGAAATGAAGATTATTAGGAAGGATAAACTAAAGGGTAAGAAGACAGACTATATGACATGACAACAGAGAGCCAAAGGACAAAATGGATGAAGTAAGTACTACTTTTAGAGTAATGACATTGAATGTCAATGGCTGGAACTCCCTAATCAAAAGACATGCACTGATAGAATGGATTAAAAAAATATGAGCCATCTATATGTTGTCTGCAAGAGACGTACCTCAGATGTAAGAACACAACCAGGTTAAAAGTGAAAGGGTGAAAAAAGATATTCCATGTAACCAAAAAAAATAAAAGAGCTGGAGTAGCAATACTAATATTGGACAAAATAGATTTTGAATTCAAAACTTCTGTAAGGGATGAAGAAGGTCATTATATATTAATGAAAGGGAAAATTCACTAAGAAGAAATAACTATACTAAATATTTACACCCCTAACCTGAGGCCCCAAGATACATGAGGCACACAGAAGCAAAACTGAAGGGAGAAATAAACATGTGTATTACAGACAAACAAAAACTGGTAGACTATGTTACCAAAGACCAAAATTACAAGATACACAAAAGGGATTGCTGAAGCCTGAAGGGGAAAAACAAGGGTGAGAGATTTGGAGAAGAGTGAAGAAATGAAGATTATTAGGAAATGTAAACTAAAGGAAAAGAAGATAGACAATAGAATGATATGACAACAGAGAGCCAAAGGACAAAATGGAAGAAGTAATGCCTTTACAGTAATAATATTGAATGTTAATGGATTCAAATCCTCAGTCAAAAGACATAGACTGGATAAAAAAATATGAGACATCTATATATTGTGTACAAGAGACCTACCTCAAACATAAGGACACAACCAGATTAAAAGTGAAAGGTTGGAAAAAGGTATTCCATGCAAATAGTAACCAAAAAAGAGCTGAAATAGTGATACTAATATAGGAGAAAATAGATTTCAAATACAAAACTGTTATAAGGGATGAAAAAAGGACATTATATATTAATAAAAGGGGCAATTCACCAAGAAGAAATAACTGTACTAAATATTTATGCAACTAACCTAAGTTGCCCAAGATACACAAGGCACACACTGGCAAAACTAAAGGGAGAAATTAATGTCTCTACAATAATAGTTGGAGGCTTCACTACACCTCTCTCAGTATTGTATAGAACATCTGGACATAGGATAAAGAAGCAGAGAACTTGAATAATACGATAAATGAACTAGACCTAACAGATATCTACAGAGCATTGCACCCCAAAATGGCAGGATATTCTTTCTTTTCAAGTGCTCATGTTTCCTTCTCCAAGATAGACCATATGATGGGTCACAAGACAAGTCTTAATAAATTTTAAAAAATTGAAACTGTACAAAACAGTTTCTCTGATTATAACAGAATGAAGCTGGATATCAATTGGATGGAAAAATAGAAAATTCATAAATATAAGGAGGTGAAACAACACACTCTTAAGTAATCAGTAGGTCAAAGAAGATTGCAAGAGAATTCAGAAAATATCTTGAGATGAATGAAAATGAGAACACAACATATCAAAACCTATGGGACACTGCAATGGCAGTGCTGAGGGCCAAATTTATAGCCCCCACTGCTTACATCAAATAAAAAGAAAGAGCTAAAATTGAAGATCTAACTGCACACCAGAGGGACTAGAAAAAGAAGAGCAAACTAATCCCAAACGAGGCTGAAGGAAAGAAATAATAAAGATCAGAGGAGAAATAAATGAAACTGAGAAGAAAAGAACAATAGAGAAAATCAATGAAACCAAAAGTTGACTCTTTGAGAAAATTAACAAAATCGACAAATCCTTAGCTAGACTGACAAAGAAAAAAAGGAGAGAATGCAAATAAATAAAATCAGAAATGAGAGGGGGCCATTACCACTGACCCCACAGAAATAAAAGAGATCATAAGAGGATACTATGAACAACTGTAAGCCAAAAAACTAAACAATGTAGAGGAGATGGACAGATTCCTAGAAACACACAAACCACCAGACTGACCCTAGAAGAAATAGAAGACCTCAACAAACCAATCACAAAAGAAGAGTTGGAAACAGTCATCAAAAACCTCCCAAAGATGAAAAGTGCAGGGCCAATAGCTTCACAGGTGAATTCTACCAATCATTCAAAGATGACCTTATACTGATCTTGCTCAAGCTCTTCCAAAAATTTGAACAGGAAATAGTTCTACCAAACTAATTCTATGAAGCCAATATAATTCTAATACCAAAACCAGATAAAGATATTATGAAAAAGAACATTACAGACCAATATGTCTAATATTGATGCAAAAATCCTCAACAAAATACTTGCAAACAAAATCCAAAAGGACATTAAAAGAATTATACACCATAATCAAGTGGGTTTTATCCCAGTTATGCAAGAATGGTTCAACACAAGAAAATCAATTAGTGTAATAAATCACATTGATAAATTAAAGAAGAAAAATCACACCATCTTCTTGATTGATGCAGAAAAGGCATTCGACAAAATACAGCACCCTCTCTTGATAAAAACACTGCAAAAGATAGGAATAGAAGGAAGCTTTCTCAATATGGTAAAGTGCATATATGAAAAACCTACAGCTAGCATTGTACTCAACAGTGAAAGACTGAAATCTTTCCCACTGACATCAGGAACAAGAAAAGGATGCCCAATGTCACCATCATTACTCAATATTGTATTAAAAGTTCCAGCTAGAGGAATTAGGCTAGACAAAGAAATAAAAGCACCCAAATAAGAAAGAAAGAAATAAAACTTTCACTATTTGCTGATAATATGATCCTATATCTAGAAAATTCAGGAAAATAAATCCACAACAAAGCTACTAGAATTAATAAATGAGTTCAGCAAAGTGGTGGCATATAAGATTAATATGCAAAAATTAATAGCATTTCTATACACTACTGGTGTGTATTCTGAGGAGGAAATAAAAAATTCCATTTATAATAGCGACTGTAACAATTAAATATTTAGGAATAACCTTAGCCTAGGACATAAAGGACTTGTATTCAGAAAACTACAAAACATTGCTAAATAAACCGAAGAAGACTTTAATAGATGGAAGGACATTCTGTGTTCATGGATTTGAAGACTAAGTATCATTAAGATGTCAATTTTACCCAAACTGATTTACAGATTCAACACAATCCCAATAAAAATCCCAAAAGCCTTTTTTGCAGAAAATGAAAAGCCAATAATCAAATTTATTTCCAAGGATAAGGGGACCTGAATACTCAAAAATGTCTTAAAAAAGAAGAATGAAGTTGGAGGATGCTCGCTTCCTGATGTTAAAACATATTACTTAGCTATAGTGGTAAAAACAGCATGGTACTGGCATAAGGACAGACAGATTGACCAAAGGAACAGAATCAAGAGCACAGAAATTGACCCTCACATCTACAGGCTTTGACAAGACTCTTAAGCCCACCCAGCTGGCCCAGAACAGTCTATTCAACAAATGGTGCTGGGAGAACTGGATAGACATATCCAAATGAAAGAAAGAAAACCCCTATCTTACACCTTATACAAAAATTAACTCAAAATGGATCAAAGATTTAAATATAAAAACAACAACCATAAAACTTCTAGAAGAAAATGTAGGAAAACATCTTTAAGAAGATCTTGTGGTAGGGGATGGTTTCTTAAACCTTACACCCAAAGCACAATCAAGAAAAGAAAAAATAGGTAAAGGAGACGTCCTCAAAATTAAACAGTTTTGTACATCAAAGGATATTGTCAAAAGGGTGAAAAGGCAGCCGACTCAATGGGAGAAAATGTTTGGCAGTCACATTCTCATAAGGGTTTAATATCCATGATATATAAGGAGACCATACAACTCATCAATAAAAAGACAAACTATCTGAGTTAAAAATGGGCAAAAGAGTTGGAAAGACAACTATCCAAAGAAGAAACACAAATGATGAAGAAACACATGAAAAAACATTCAACATCACTTTTAATTAGGGAAATGCAAATCAAAACTCCAATCCTGCTCAAACTTTTCCAAAAAATTGAAGGAGAGAACACTACCTAACTAATTCTAAAAGGCCAACTTCACCTTAATACCAAAGCCAGATAAAGATGTTACAAGAAAAGAATACTACAGACCAATTTCTCTTATGCAAATAGATGCAAAACTCCTCAACAAAATATTTGCAAATCGAATCAACCAGCACATGAAAAGTTTGTATAGCATGATCAAATGGGTTTTATCTCAGGTATGCAAGGGTGGTTCCACATAAAAAATCAATTAATGCAATATACCACATTAACGAAATGTAGGAGAAAAAACCACATGATCATCTCAATTGATGCAGAAAAGGCATTTGACAAAATCCAGTATCCTTTATTGATATAAAATCATAGAAAAATAGATATAGAAGGAAATTTCCTCAAGGTGATAAAGCTACCATCATACTAAATAGCTAAAGAGTGGAAAGATTTCCTTCTGAGATTGGAACAAAACAAGGATGCCCACTTTCACCTCTGTTATTCAACATTGTGCTGGATGCTCTACACAGAGCAGTTAGGAAAGAAAAAGAAAGAAAATGCATCTACTTGGAAAGAAGATGTAACGTTTTCACTATTTGTACATGAAACAATCCTATACATATTGAAAGTTCCAAAAAATCTACAACAACGCTACTAGTAACTAATGAAAAATTCAGGAAACTGGGAGATAAAAGATCAACATGGAAAAATCAGTGGTGTTTCTATACACTAATAATAAGCAATCTGTGGAGGAAATCAAGGGAAAAAATCCCATTTACAATAGCAACTAAAAGAATCAAATATCTAGGAAAAAATTTAACCAAGGATATAAAGAACTTCTACACAGAAACCTACAAAACATTGCTAAAAGAAATTAAAGAAGATCTAACTAATTGGAAGGGAATTTTGTGTTCATGGATCGGAAGACTAAATATCGTTAAGATGTCAATACAACCCAAAATTATTTACAGATTCTATGCAATCCCAATTAAAATTCTAATAGCCTACTTTTCAGGAATGGGAAAGCCAAAGGTCAAACTTATTTGTAAGTGTGAGGAGCCACAAATAGCCAAAAACATTTTGAAAAAGAAGATTGATGTTAGAGGACTCACATTTCCTTACTTTAAAGCTTATTATAAAGCTGCAATGGACAAAACAGCATGGTACTTCCACAAGGATAGATAAATTGACCAATGGAATTGAACTGAGAATTCAGAAGTAAACCCTCTTGTCGATAGCCAACTGATTTCTAAGAAAGGGGCCAAGTCCATTCAATTGGGAAACATTAGTCTCCTCAAAAAATGGTGATGGGAGAACTGGATATCAATATTGAAAAGAATAAAGAAGCACCCCTATCTCACACCATATACAAATATTAACTTAAAATGGATCAAAGACCTAAATATAAGAACCAAGATAATAAAACTCCAGAAGAAAATGTAGTGAATCATCTTCAGGATCTTCTGTTAGACAGTGGTTTCTTAGACGACATCCAAAAAAACATGCAATGAAAGAAGTAATAGATATATGGGACCTCCTCAAAATTAACAAAGAACTTTTGGGTCTCAAAGGAGTTTGCCAGGAAAATGAAAAACCAACCTACTCAATGGGAGAAAATGTTTGGAAATCACATATCAGATAAGGATTTAATATCCAGAATATATAAGGAAATCCTAAAATTCAACAGTACAAATACAAACAATCTAATTTGAAAATGTTTGAAAGACTTGAATAGACATCTCTCCAAAGTGAAATACAAATGGCCAAAAGCACATGAAAAGATGCTTAATATCACTGGCTATTAGGGAAATGGAAATCCAAGCCCCAATGATGTACCATCTCACACCCATTAGAATGGCTATTATTAAAAAAAAATTATAAGTGTTGGAAAGGAGAAATAAGAACACTCCTTCACTGCTGGCGGGAATGTAAAATGGTGGAGGTACTGTGGAAGACAATTTGGCATTTCTTTTGAAAGCTAAGTATAGAATAACCACATGACCTGGCATTCCTGCTAGGAGGTATATACCCAAAAGAATTGAAAATATATTTGGCAATATATTTTGGCATTATTCACAATTGCCAAAAGATTGAAGCATCCCAAGTGGATGTCAATCAATGAATAGATAAACAAAATGTGATGTATGTGTGCATATATATATATATGTATGTATATGAATATTATTCAGCTGTAAAAAGAAATAAAGTCCTGATACATGTGACACTATGGGTGAAACTTGAAGTTACAATGCTCAATTAAGTAATCTAGACACAAAAGGGCAAATATTGTATTATTTCACTGATATGAAATAATTAGAATGAACAAACTCATAGAGTTATAATCTAGAATCTAGGTTTCCAGAGATTGGGTTGTGTGTAGAGAATGGGGTGTTAATGCTTAATTTGTACAGAGTTTCTATTTAGGTTGATTGTAAAAATTTGGAAATGGATGGTGGTGATGGTAGCACATTCTTGTGAGTGTAAATAACAGCACTGAATTACATATGTGAATATGTTTAAAGGGGGATATTTAGGTTATATATATATTCCTAGAATAAAAACTAAAAGATAAAACATAGGACTATGTAACACATGAGTATGATTTTTAATGAAGGAATATAGTTAACAGTAGTAGAATAAAAGTATTATTTAATGAATTATAACAAATGTACCACTCTAATGCAAAGTGTTAATAATAAGGTAGTACATGGGGAAAAATATACCTATTGTAAACAATGGACTGTAGTTAATAGTACAATTTTAATATTCTTTCATCAGTTGTAACAAAGGTACCTCAACGATAGAGAGGTATATGGGAACACTATAATTTTTATATGATCTTTCTGTAAATCTATGACTTGCCTAATTAAAAAAATTAAAAGAAGAGTAGAAGGACATATATATTATTGAGATGCTGAGGTAAATACAATAAGAGTTGAAAATTAAAAAATTAAAAGTTTTTTCTTTTAAAATAAAGGAAAATGGATGGAAAGATGAGACTCCCTGTTCAGTTTATTATATTTTATAATATTTCTGGCTCTTCAGATGATGAGCATCTATAACCTTGGTAAAAATAAAACATTTTAATAAATCAATTCGTGTGAAAAATGACAACAGAGCACACAAACTGTGTATCAATAGAGTGGAAATAGGGTTTAGATAAGAGATTTACTGAATAGGAAAAAATTAGAAATGTAACTAGCAAATAATGAACACAACATCAAGAAATTCACGAATTTTAGGAGGGTTGCCTTGTTTAGATTTATTTTAACGGCAGACAGGGCTTCTCCACAAGTATATTGCTTCTCCCAATATCCATGAATATCCATGAAAGTCACAATTACAAGGCAAACAGGAAATCATAGAGAAGCTGTGCTAATTTACGAAGATTATATAGCAAGTCATTACCTAACCCAATACACAACCCCAAATCTACAGCTTTCCAGGAGGTTTCTTTTGGATATTTCCTCCAATTCTTGAACAGAGCCAAATCTAGGAAAAGCCTGTATTTCCTCTTTTATCTTTCTGCATCACCAGCCTCCTTATTGCTTCCTTGACATCTCTGTTTCTCAAAGTGTAGATTATGGGGTTGATCAAAGCTAGAATCAGATTACATAGCAGTGCCACAAAATTGGTCACATATTGAGAGAGCTTTGGCTTGGGAATCAAGTACACATAGAGGATATTACTGTAGAAAATAGACACCACCATGAGATGGGAGCCACGGGTCCCAAAGGCATTCTGTCTTCCCCCAGGTGTCTTTATCCACAACACACTAAGAGCAATACATCCATAAGACACCACAATCAGTGAGAGAGGAGAGACAAGGAAAATACTACTTGGTATCATAAACTCCTTCCTGTAATTTGTGGTGTCCACATAGGCCAGCTGCATCATTGGGGGCATCTCAGAATAGAAATGGTTTATCCAGTTGTGGCCACATCGGGAAAGGGTCATTGTGGTAGGGGTGTGGACCAATGTGTTGCTGAAACCAATTAACCAGGATACACTGGCCAGTGTCCAGCACAACTGTGGTGGCATGAGGGCAAGATAATGGAAAGGCTGGCAGATAGCAACATAGCAATCATATGCCATCATGGCCAGAAGGACACACTCAGTGCCCCCAGACCCAGGGTGCTAAGAAGATAGACCACACATCCAATGAAACTTATGGATTTGTCTGGCCTTCCATGATTGACTAACCTCTGAGGGCTGATGCAGGTCACATGGATAAGGTCAATAAAAGAGAGCTGAGTGAGGAAGAAATACATGGTTGTGTGAAGATGGGGGTCCAGGCAGGAAACCAGTATAATGGTCCCATTGCCCATGAATAATAGAAAGTCGAATATCAAGTTGAAAACAAATAAGATCCTCTCTAGCCATGGCTTCTCTGAGAAGCCCACCAAAATGAAGTCTTCTCCAGCTGTGGAACTGTCTCTTCCCATCACCTTCTGGGTGACATGTAAGGAAAATTTAAAAAATCCATTTGACCATTGTGCTCTATCAGTGATGTATGAGAATACAGCCTCTGATTGAATTTAGTATCAAATTCCTGTTCATACATTTCCCTCCATTTCCCCAGAGAGACAGCTGGCCAATTCAGTTGTCCCTTAATTAGACATAGGAAATTATATGAATAGAAGAGAAAGCTAACAAACTCCTGCAAGAATTGCCTCAGAGCACAATTATCTCTCCCGATTTTTCTCTTGGAACCCTCATTCCTTTTTTAGGTTCCTGCTCCAAATGCCTAAAATACCTCATTGCTTTGTCCTTCACAATATCATCTTCTATATATCTCAAATCACCTTTTCTGTGTCCTATATAGTCTTAAGTAACTGTCAATTAAACATCAATCACATCATCAAATCCCCAAAGAGATGAAAAGCAGTATCATTGCTTACACTGAAGGCAGAAATTTTCCTAAGATATGGGGAATAGGAAGACCTTCTCCAGGACCCAAGTTTGAATAAAATCTGTGTTGCTGACAGATGGACATGACTTAAAGAGACAGACAGACAGGTAGAAGGTAATTACTCAGTTTGGTGCTGACAATTTCATCCGCTTGATCCCAATAATCTGGTGTACAAAGAGGGTCCAGCCCTCTGCTCTCTGTTCCCATCATGCCCTCTTCTTGTGACTTCTTGTCTTCATCACAGCTGCATTGATATTTGTTTGACTCTTATTATGTCTGGTTAAAGTAATTCAGTGGAAGACTGAGAGTTTTATATATCCTCTGCAACCACAACCAGAAAGGAGAACTCTGTTCCAATATAGTAATATCAGTTTACATGACTGGTGACCTCTAGGGAGTACCATGGCATTGATATTAAAGGTTAATTCATGGTCCCTGCTCAAACTGTATAAAGGATTATGCAGAACACTAGGTGATTCCAAATTCAATTTGCCCTTTTTTTGGTAGACAAAATGGCTAAATATGCATAGCGCTTCTTTATTAAAATCTTCACATAGTGCACTCACTCAACTCCCTCAGTGGCCCAATGTTATGCCAAAAAAACCCCAAAAAACACAAAACAAAACCAGGGAAAAAAAACATGTATTGCATCAGTACATCAGCGGTTTTTCCATGTGTGCATGACAGTCACCATGAGAGCTTGTTAAAACATATATTATTGGGCCTCACCTTCAGAGATCTCTGATTGAGTAAGTCTGAGCTGGGATCTAAGAAATTATATTTCTAAAAAGTTCCCAGGAAATGTTGATGCTGCTGGTTGAGGACCACACTCAGAGAATTACTGTCCTACATTTTTTTTTTTT